>JBBMJZ010384673.1:0-15529 GCA_037833815.1 Zingiber zerumbet | reverse complement strand
CCGTCCTTCTCGCTAGCCGCGTCTTCCGCTCGACTTTCTGTGTTCCTAAGCTCCTGCACACTTAGACACAAGGGTTAGACAACGCAGGACATAACTTAACTTGTTTGATCACATCAAAACACCTTGGGGTTCCAACAGTCATATATATTCTAGTAAGTTATTTAGTAATCCTTTTTGGGTATTGCCTTGTTTTAGCTGATCTCAGTCACCATTTCAAGTATTTTTCCTATTGAGCTTCTTATGTTGGGGTATGAATCGAATAATAAATATTTTTTTTTCAGGTGGCTTACAAGCTGCTGTTCAATCCATTAGTTATGAAATACTATTAACTCTATGTGTATTATCAATATCTCTATATACGATTCATTAAATATAAAATTATACTTCTTTTCTTTCCTTCTAGGACCAAGTTGAATTAATTGAATGTATATTTTTTTTTATTTATGATTCAGGTCAATAACTTAAACCAAATAGTTATATAAATGAAAC
The DNA here is from genome assembly GCA_037833815.1 of Zingiber zerumbet. Lineage (NCBI taxonomy): Eukaryota > Viridiplantae > Streptophyta > Magnoliopsida > Zingiberales > Zingiberaceae > Zingiber > Zingiber zerumbet. Next base: position 15,040 of record JBBMJZ010384673.1, on the reverse strand, counting down.
AAATTAACTTAGAAATTTACAATAAGAAGATAAAATCTCACTTCATATATACAAGAATAAAATTGAAGTAAACATAAGCCGTGTAATGGTTATCCCAAGATTGAGATTTGTCATCATATTCTCTTAGATGTGCAGTGGAAGATCCTGAATTTGAAACTTTCTACACCAAAAATATTCTCTTAAATGAAGGTATTCATGCTTGGACGGTGGCTCAGGATTAACCTCATGAAAACCTTATATTCCTTGAGGAGGTTCTACCACGTGGAAATGCTCTTTAATGGACTTTAACTTTAGCTGGTCGTGACCAAGAAACCATAGGTTTTACTTGGTGGGCCGGGAATGCTAGACTTATTAATTTATTCGATAAACCACTTGGAGCTCACGTAGCCCTTGATAGATTAATCGTATTTTGGGCTGGAACAATGAACCTATTTGAAGTTTCTCATTTTGTACCAGAGGAATCCATGTATAAATAAGGATTGATTTTCTTCCACACTTAGCTACTCTAGGTTGGGGGTAGGTCCGGGGGAGGGATTATAGACACCTTTTCATAATTTGTATCCGGAGTACGTTACTTAATTTTCTCGGCATTCTTAGACTTTGATGGTATTTATCATGTGCTTTGGTGCTGATTTTCAAATTATAACATCATAGTAATGTTAGTTTTAAGTTTTATGCAACACCCGAGTGGTACTGGTTTTTAAAATGTAGCACTACGTAGTGACGAGAGGTGTAAAATGAAAAAAAATAAATATACCTTTTCAAAATTTAAAAGTTAGATACATTATTCTGAAATTTTACAACTTTAACTACGCCGATCCATTATTAATTGCATTTTTTTTTCTCGAGTCATTTCACGTTATTGACAATAATATGTCGTTTTTAGTGGTGAAATTTTCAGGAAATGTTTTTAATTTTATTTTAGCCATTATACTTTATTAATTTTTTTTTAAAAAAATTAGGTGCCTTTTGATAAAAATAAAAAAGAGATTCGTTTTAATAATTTTGAAAAAATAATGGTTTCCTTTTAATTTTTACGTATTAATTTATTTGAAGTTAAACATTTTTAAAGTAAGTCCTGTTATCAAAAAACGGTTACATATTTATTTGTTGTTTACATAAAGTGTACTTCATATTTATTTTTTATTCTTTGTCCTACTCAACATTCACAAAAACGGATCAATATATTTATGTCTTTAATGAATAAAATATTCATAAGGTTGATGTTATCTCGGTAAGAATTTATTTATTGGAACTACTTAGTAAATTAAATAAATAATTTTAAATAATAAAATCATGAATTATTTATGAATAATATTCACTAACTTTGTAATTTCAAATCTACTAACCAACTGACTAAATTTAAAAATATTAACATAAACTCATTTTTATAATATGTAAATAAATTAAGCTAAGTCAAACTCAAAAATACTAAATTTAAATTAAAAAATGGAAAAAATTAAGTCAAACTCTAACAATGATTTTAAGTTGACTTTAACTTCAACTCGATTAACTTATCAAATAAATTTTAACAGCACAAAAGCTTAGTTCAGCTTTCACATTGCATTTATTCGTTATCCTTAATCAGGTTTTTTATCCTTTTTTTGTTCGTTTCTCAAATATATAAATTCTTTTTCCTCCTTGTTAGTAGTTTCATGTGTTTGTGTGTTGTGTCCTAATTCTTACTGTTCTACTCCGTCCATGCTTCATTGGCATTGAATCTCAGAAGATTCACTAAAACCTTGAATCTCCCAAACTAGAACTCTTTAGATTCAGTGGTCCCACTTCAGATTGACACCTCTAAAAAGTAAAGGGATTTCTAATTAAATTAAATTCAATTGAGAAAAATAAATATGAAAAAAAACAGAGAGGAAAAAAAACTAAAAAAAAGTATGCGAGCAACCGCCGCAACGGTCGAAAACAGGAAGTGTCCCGATTCCCAATCCCTAAAGCCCACCCCGAGTCTTGATTCGGAGCGTTCGATCGGAGATGAACGTCTGAGATTCGTCCATTCCGTCCACCCACGACTCGTCACGCGATACGACCCGATGCGGAGGCGCGAGAGGAAAAACTCCCTTCCTCGCCGTCACGCACGAGCGCCGCACGTGACGGGTTCCTCCAAAATCCCTCCCCTCGTCTTGAGGTAGTTCTCGTTCGCTTCCTACCCCCCTCTGTTTCCGCCCCCCGCCTCCGCCCTCCCTCGTCCTCCGCCCTCTCCGTCTCCCGCGCGATCCCTATATCCGCTCTCGCAGGTGATTCCTGGTCTCCCCGAGCCGATCTCGAGGTTAGGGTTCGGATTCAATCCCTTCCCGATTCGTTTTGTCGCCGCCTGCCTACGGTTTCCCGTTTGAAACTTGTAAAACGATGCCTTCTCGACCGCCAGAGTCGCTGAATGCTCTGGTTTTCGGTTCGTCGATGGGTTTACTTATTTGTTACCAGGATCTTTTGATTTGGTTTGGGTTGCCTTCTTGCTAGGGTTTGAAAATGCTGCCCATTTTGGGGGGTTTGATTACTTTAGCACGATTGGTAATGCCGGCGCTGTAGCGGACTTGGTGCTGCGTTATGGATTCAAAAAGAGATGGGGCATCAATCGCGCCTCTGCGGACAAGTGATCGACTCCGCCGACGGCCTAAATACTTTGGCCGGCCTTACTTGTACTACAAGCCCATGATAAGGAAGAGGATCAAGTCTAAGCGGAGGGATGCTGCTTCTCAGATAGTGAAGAGGCTGTTGAGGCCGAGGAATCACACTATTAAGGTTCCATCTCCAAATGTAAGTGCCTCTCATCATCACATCATTTGTGTTTATTGATGCTTCAAATATTCAAAATTGACTGTTCACTAATATTATGGTATTTAGCCGGTAGTCACTTTCTTATGGAATTTTACAATATAACAGTTGATACCATAATATCCTTCTTTATTGATTCACTTTCTGTTTATCGGAATGCAAAGGCAAATGTTCATGAAATCACACCACGTTCCTTTAGAAGTTGGTATTAGATTAGAGTGCTTGCAGAATCTTGTTTGTTATTGACAGTATGGGCGTTACCCCAACTAAGTTTGAAGGTTTGGCATACCAGCCTTGGTAGTTGCTGTAGGAGATTAAACTTTATTCAAGTTGATCTTGGTTTGGAGGATTATTGAAGGTATTTATGGTGCAAATTGGAGGGAAAAACATATGGTAATAGTATTTATCTTTTAAATACTTGCAAGAAATTATTCATGTCGCTGCTGCAATTCCTTAGACATCTATATTTTTACGTAATTCTTATGATATTAGAGCCAAAATATGTAAAGTTTCAATTGTGTAGATTAACTAGAGTTTCAGAAGAAAAGTTCAACATTTCAAAAAAAAAAAAGGAAAAATGAAATAGATGCTTTTTCAAATTTGATTGAATATGAGTAGGAGCAAATACAAATTTTCCATTACAAAACAAAAAGAATATATTAAAATAACATAGTTAATATTGCATTAATTAATTATATAATATAATTAATTAATTGATATATTGGGTCTTAGGAGAAACCACTTTGGTACATTCTAGGAGAATTGTTTAGTTTGGGTTTTGAAATACTATGAGGTTGATTTGATGCATGACATTCGTTATTTCCTTCTGGTAATAGCATGGTGTAGGCAATAGCCAAGTTGCTTGCTACAATTCGCAATATGTTGCTCGCAAGCGTTAATGTAATCAACTTTTTAATTCATATAGATTTATATACGGAAGTAGTTCCAAACCTGTACTGACACCATACAATACAATACGGAAATTGTCATTCTAGTAGAAGGCCGAAATTATGGCTTGAGATTTTAAACTGTGGTCTAATCTACCAATCAAGTAGTTAGAGATTATCTTCATATGCCAGAAGTATTATTTACAGCAGATCATTCAGAGATTCTCTTCTCCAATTAAACTAGTAATATGTTCCTTACCCTTATCATTTGTCACAACACCTGTTCTTTTCCTCAATGTTATTTTATTTGTAAAGGCAATCAGAGGAAGTTGTTTCTATGTTTCCTTAGAAGTTCTGAGCGTCATCAATGTTACTTCTCCAAAAATATTTCTTGCTTCCTTTCTGTGTTTTTGCAATGTCATATTCTTTTATTGATATACTAATACTATAATGGAAGAGCACCTCATCTTAATTCAAAGAAGTCATTTTTTTGGTTTCTTCATGTCAACATTTCAGACAAGGTAGTTGTTTATTTTCATTTTTTTGGGTTTTTTTCCTTCTTTATTGCATCACCTCTTTAGATTTCTTTCCCAGATCATTGATCCAGATGCTTCCTAAACATGGTCACTACAACACTTAAAGAGTTTTTTGTTTGATCTAGCATATTTCCATTCCTAATTTTTCTTATTCATTGTGTAGTCTATGGTAACAAACTTGCGCCGCTCAACAAGAAAACGGAAAATGTCTATAAATTTAGAAGATTATGACACAGATACTTCTGGATCAGAAGATGATGATTTACTGGTACCTACTCAAGCTACCTGTATATGCAATTGCACATTCCTTTATTAATAACTTCCATTAGAAGCTTGAAATACAATACTTCGTTTTTTCCCCCCTGATTTGAAGTTTCACCCTTTTTTTGTTTTTTCTGTTTCTGATTTCCCAGGTTTCCAAATACCAGCCTTCTCAGCAGAGAAAACGAATTACAAGAACTAATTCTCTTCCTCGTCGAGAAGGATTGCGGCCTAGAAGGTCTTTGAATGATAGAAGAGCATATCAAGAAACAGAGGAAGGACAAGAGAGTTCTGAAGAACAAGAATCTGAAGATGAAACAGAAAATGATGGCGATGAGGATGAGGATGCTGGAAATGAAGAGGACGGTGATTTGGGAGATGAAGTAGCAGAAGATGAGGAAGTGGGAGATGAAGTTGCAGAAGACGAGGAAATGGGAGATGAAGTAGCAGAAGATGGTGATGATGAAGAGGGTGAAGAAGAACAGGAAGGAAGGAAACGATATGACTTGAGGAACCGTGCTGAGGTTCGTAGGCTTGATTCTGAAAAGGAGGGCAAACAAAGAATTGTGTCCCCTCGAAAAATACTTCATCGGGGTATGAATTCCAAAAACAAAAGATATCTGAGCAAAGATGGATCTCGAGTTCATAGGCGTCGAGGTATGTCATTACCTGATGATTCAGATGATTCTCTTCTTGTGGACGAATTCAATGAAGGCCCATCTACCCCTTGGATGCGAAACAGAAGCGGGATGCCATGGCTCTTGGGTGGCCTGGATATACATGGTTCAACAGCATGGGGATTAAATGTTGCTGCATCCGGATGGAGTTATCAGGGCGAAGCTATTAATTCATTATCTACTGGGATTCAAACTGCTGGACCAAGTTCAAAGGGAGGGGCAGACATTCAACCATTACAAGTGGATGAAAGTGTGAGTTTCGAAGACATAGGAGGTCTTTCAGAGTACATTAATGCACTCAAGGAAATGGTATTCTTTCCCTTACTATATCCTGATTTCTTTGCCAAATATCACATAACTCCTCCAAGGGGAGTTCTGCTTTGTGGTCACCCAGGCACTGGGAAAACATTGATTGCTAGAGCATTAGCGTCTGCTGCATCTAAAGCTGGTCAGAAAGTCAGCTTTTATATGCGCAAGGGAGCTGATGTTCTCAGCAAATGGGTTGGTGAGGCAGAAAGACAGCTGAAAATGCTTTTTGAAGAAGCTCAAAGGAATCAACCTTCAATTATCTTCTTTGATGAGATAGATGGCCTTGCTCCAGTTAGATCCAGCAAACAGGAGCAAATTCATAATTCTATTGTTTCAACATTGCTAGCTCTTATGGATGGGTTGGATTCTCGTGGACAAGTTGTTCTGATAGGTGCTACCAATAGAATTGATGCCATTGATGGAGCTTTGCGCCGCCCAGGGCGTTTTGATCGAGAATTTATTTTTCCTTTACCTGGTTATGAGGCACGTGCTGAAATATTGTCTATTCATACACGTAAATGGAAGGAGCCTGTATCAAAGGAGTTAAAGATGGAACTTGCAGCTAGTTGTGTGGGCTACTGTGGAGCAGATCTAAAATCTCTTTGCACAGAAGCTGCTATCCGTGCTTTTCGTGAGAAATATCCTCAAGTCTATACCAGTGATGAGAAGTTTGTCATTGATGTTGATAGTGTTAGGATTGAAAGACATCACTTTTTAGAAGCCATGTCCACAATCACTCCCTCATCTCACAGGGGATCCATTGTGCACTCTAGGCCATTGTCTTCAACTGTTGTTCCCTGTTTGCAAAGGCATCTTCACAGAATAATGGAACAACTGTCTGATATATTTTCTTTCCTTACAAATTCAGATGTCAGCAGACTCTCTGCTTTTTCCTGTGGCTCTGGAATTCCTCTTGTTTATAGGCCCCGTCTTCTAATATATGGGGATGAAAGTGCTGGATTGGTATAAAATTCATAATTTTCTTTCAGTAAGTTAGAGGCTATCTTGGACTCTCTTGCTAAATCTGTTTAAGCATGACAGGACCATGTTGGAGCAGCTATTCTACATCAGTTGGAGAAGTTCCCTATTCATTCTATTGGGCTTCCATCTCTTCTATCTGATCCTAGTGCTAAGACACCAGAAGAGGCTTTGGTGCATATATTCAGTGAAGCAAGAAGAACTACTCCCTCTATACTTTACTTACCACAGTTCCATATTTGGTGGGAAACAGTGAGTTCAAAATCAAATCCCTAGTTAAATTATATTAGCTTGTCAATTTTCTAAATGTGATTGAGATGCTAGATTATGTTTACTTTCTGCAGGCTGATCAAATACTTAAAGCTGTTTTGAAGACTCTTTTGTATGAATTGCCTTCAAATCTTCCAGTTCTAGTTATAGGAACATCTTTAGTATCCCTGGAACAAATGGACGTAGATGCTACTTCCATCTTTGCTCTCTCTAACATGTATGCTTGCTTACTTGACCTTTTCTTTTTTCTGCAGTCTTTTGTTATAATTGGTCAGATTTATAAGCCAAGGTTGTCAAATTGATATACTCTGTGATCAGTTTCAAATTTTGAATGAAGTTTTAGATAAAAAAAATACTAAAGAATACATTTACCTTATTTGGAATATTTTTACATCATAAAATACATAAACTATTTAATATTATTTTATTAGCAGAATATTAATGATGGAGCAAATTGTTGGAGATCCATAAAAAAACATGTAGGTCCAATCACAAAATTGCTATGTATTTCATTTCACTATGAATAGAAATGAAATGGACAATAGACTTTCATCAAGAAACACATTAAATCCTAGGAAGATCACTGTTAACTTCACTTTCGTTATTGACTTCAAGTTTCAATGCAATGAACTACAATTTTGAAGTGGCAATGCTTGCTTATAGTCTTTGTACTTTCTGCTTGGTCATTGTTGAATGTCAACTTCACCTTTTCTACCATCAACCTTACATCTATTTTTCTTCTTTCTATATCTCAAGACTCCATGCTCTCTTGACATTTCTGCCTTTATTTCATAACAGAAGATTCATCCTTTATTTCTTATTTTACATATGACTTCAGTTTAATTTTGAATCGATTGGGTTAGGTTTCCTTTTTAATGGTCATCAATTACTGATGAGTTTTCTTTCCTTTTTTAGAACTTGTTACATAAGACATGTGTTTGATTACATTGAGTAAAATCAAATCATCACAATTCTTTAAATCTCAATTTATACATATAATATGGACAATTTTACTTCTTAATCGCAATATATACTATAGTCATAGTGTTTCATTCTATTCTAACAACTATGCTAATTGTCAAGTTGCCATTACCCTTTCTCAATGTAGAAACGACATTGAGAGATAAAGTATGCTAATTTTGTTGACTGCACTGAGGGATTAGCAAGTTTTTTTAAATGCTGGTTAGATTTCTCCATGGCTCAAGTGTATAGATTCTTTCTGATGTTCTTATACCTTCTCAATAAAAGTCTCAATAGAATTCATTAATGAATTATCTAGATATAGTTTAACATGCTTGATTTGATTTTCCGTGTATTATTCAATTTTGTTTCCAGGGACCTTTTATGTCATCCCATAGAAAATATCAGTTTTAAGTTTCCTTTTTGTGTAGATTGTTTATGAACACCTTTATGGTTTGTTTTAAGTTGAGTAGAATTTCAAAGTACATTACTAAATTTTGAAACTATTGTGGAATAGTTGTCTTTCCAAATCTGCTTGATTACCAAACTTGAGGTTCATACATGGAACTGGACCTTACGTCGAATCCTCGTGAAACACAAACACCGTTAAAGTTACCTCCATTCCCATGCATACTATTTTTTGTTTTATACCTGATAACTACCTTTTTCTTTCTATCTTTACATATTGAGAATCTTACCTGTGAAAAAAAAGCTTCTGTGCTCATCTAATCAACTTGGATATGGTTTTTTCTTTTGGCAGGTATCAATTGGATAAACCAACCGCAAATGACAGGCTAAATTTTTGGGAGAAACTGGTTGGAGCTCTCTTGTCTATCCAAGTGGAGCAGTCAACAGACAAAGAACTGACAAATCTTCCTGAACTTCCCAAGGCCCCAAAGGAAGTAAGTCATGCAAAGCTCTCAGAGCTCAAAGCAAAATCAGAGGCTGAGCAGCATGCTCTTCGCCGGCTCCGGATGTGCCTCCGAGATGTTTGTAACAGGTATGTTGTTTAATTCTGTATGGTGGAAACTTAATTTCTCCCAAGAATAAGTTATCAATTTTTTACTGACTGACCAAATTCCATTTTAGTAAATTACATATAAGGGATGCCATATGTGTGAAACTGTCAAATATTGTTTTAGTTATTTTCATCTGGGGGTTATTTGGACTCTGATTGTGATGTTTTGTCTTGCTCGTCTTATGTGATTTTAAGTGAGCATACATGTGTGACATTTGTGTATTGTGTTCTGTAAATTACTCTTTTTTTTGTTTTTTGCCATTGCATGAACATGAACTTTTGATTCTTCGTGTTGGGTTTTGCTCAGTTGCCTAGCTATCTATTCGCTTATTGTTCAATTTTTTTTCGAACATGAAACCATGCTCATTCAGATAAGCATGTTATGTGGAGTTGGTAGATTAGATTTAGATTATGCCTTAAATGATGAACAAATTGTGGAACGATGTGATGGAGGTTGGAGAGTCCGAGGTGGACGATGGAGGGTACTAAGGTTGGTAGCCATTGTATAGGATCAAGTGCAGGTGAGGGAATAGATGTAGGATTATACATGATGACTTGAGGGGGATGAATAGTCAAAATATGAAAAATTGTTAAATAAAATTGAGTAAAGCTTAATTAAAAGTTTGTTACATTGTGAAAAGACAAAGCAGAGGTAAGATAGACAATTAATTAAGTAATGCTAACTCAATTCTTTTACCATGGTTTGGAACCCCCATGTTCTCTTTTACCATGATTTGGATTCCCCATGTTCTTACTCCAAGGCCTATGGACAAGGTAACTCACCTCTCGAAAAACCATTATATCTTCTAGTTACTAGAGACGGAGAAACCTCGTAGAAAATCTTTTAAAATAAAAAAAGTAAGGCATAGGAAAAGCTTGTGTAAAAATTAGAGTTTAAATATAAAGGCCTCGAGTGCAAACAAAATGGAATGATAGTAGAATAGTAGCTTTTCTTGTTGTTAGACTACCTCCCCTTGCTTTTCTATTTATAGTCTTCGGAATAACCTTGAATTAGTTTCAACTATCTATTTTTACCTTTTGGGAGCTTATAACCTTGACTTCTTTGGTTGCAAATTTGTTGGACTTCTCTGCCTACCAAGTTTATGGTCAACATTAACCTATTTGAACATTTTTTGTTAACATGTTGGATTTCTCCCTTCTCTAAGTATTCGATCAACCTTGACTATTTGGACTTTTCTATCAGCCAACTCATGTTAAACTTCTTTATGTGCTAGCGTCTGTTGTAATTTTCTATTCACCAAGTATTTCGTCAAATTTGACCTACTTGAACTTTTCCAACCAATGCACCTGCAATTATCTGTGGGCTCTTCCACACTTAACAAATACATTAGTAAACGCAATATTAATCTAATTTAAATCATTTGTCAAATACATCAAATCTGCTTAGTCAAGCTCGATCACTTAGGGCACGATTGCTCGAACAATAGAGATGCATGCGTTGCTAAGGATCCATGTTGCATTGCTGTTTGTTGATTCTGGTGCAATAGAAGTAGCGTTAAGAAGAGAATGAATGAGAGGAAGAGAGGGAAAAAGAAGGTTTACAAAGTGGGGGAAAGAGAAGGAGAGAAGTGAGGAGAAAAAGAGAGGAAGAGAGAGAAAGGGAGAGGTTCAAAAATAATTATAAAAAAGGATTCAAAATATGCTGTTTAAATATTGCATTCAGATTTCCATCCATCTTCGTTATAATTTTTGTTGGTCATTCAAAACTGTACTTACGAATGATCGTGCGTGATTGCAACAAAAAAGAAATCATGTGTTCATTTACAAGGTAGTCCAAAATTTATTTGTGATTTAAGTTATTTATTCATCTAAATGACTGTATATGATATTGGCATGCTGAAGTTATTTTGTGTTCTCAGGATTTTGTATGACAAGCGATTTAGCGCATTTCACTATCCTGTGTCTGATGAGGACGCACCTGGTTATCATTCTATTATTCATAATCCTATGGATATGGCAACTATCTTGCAGCGAGCAGATTGTGGACAATACCGCACCCGTTCAGAATTTTCACAAGATATTGACCTGATTGTGTCTAATGCCAAGGTACTTGTTAGTTTGTGTTTCCTTATGGTGCCTACGGCATTTTGTCCTCTATTATTTTGTTAGCCAGTCAAGGGTTCCATCCCTCTAAATGTTTTTATTGCGTAGGCTTACAATAAAGATGATTATACCGGTGCTAGGATCGTAAGCAGAGCTTGTGAACTCCGTGATGTGGTATTAGTATTTTCTTTTCTTTTTATACCAACTGTTAATTATTCATCCGAGTATATATATATATATATTTTATAATATTGTCTTTTTGTTTAGGTGGAAGGTATGTTGACACAGATGGATCCAACGCTAATTTCATTCTGTGACAAAATTGTTGCACAAGGCCCCTGCCTGCAATTGGCAGATGACGCCGATGGATCGAATGTTTCTGCAGTACCTGTTGCTCAACTAGCTTCTGTTACTAGAGCAAGTGCCCGGCTCCGTAATGTCCAACCAGAAGTAAATCCAACACAAAGTTATGAAGCATTGAAGCGGCAAAAGAACCATACAGGTATCGAGATCTTTTGTAATATATCCAGTGTATCAGTAAATTCTGACCATACTACTAAATTTCACGCTTAACTGTTATTCTTCTTGGATTTCCTAGTTAAGTAATCAGTATCAAATGAGTGCATAGTAACCACTTGTCTTTGTTTTCACTTCAGGTATTGATGAAGGATCTATCGCTGAACCTGTTCAGCAAGAATCTCAAGAACTAGGTGCAAGTGCTCCAGTAGACAATTCAGATAAGGAGCAGTTAGAAGCATCAGAAGTAGCGCCTGTTCCTGAAAGCGATCATGATGTTGATATGGCTGATGCAGAGTTTTCCGAGCGGTTAGAAGCTGTGAAGCAGCGGTTTATTGAGCGAACCGAAGGCCATGGCATTCCTGAGCTTGAGCTGCTCTACATCAGAGCAATGAAAGATGTGACAGTGGCAGGAAGTAAGCATAGAGAAGATGCTAAGCTTCTGGTTTTGAGGCATCTTTCCAAATTTGTTGAGGATGATGCAAATATTTAACTTCAATATATCAAGCCTTTTTGCTGGCCTTCTAGCACGTTGAGTTTCTTATATATAACCGGTTATAGTTTCATCGACTCGACTTAGGTCTAAAGTTTAGGGAGAATACAGAGAGATTTTAAGGCTATGGCTCGTGCAGGTGAAACCCCAAAAGCCTATCGAGTATACTTAGAGCTGTAAGCCAATTAAATGTAAATGAGCAAATTTGATATTTAGCTTGATAAATAACTTGTTTATGAGCAAATTTGAAACTTGATTCTTTCATTTAGTACATCAAAAAAAGAATTTCACATTCCTAAAACATAACTTGAATGAACCCCAATTTTCAAGTCAGTTCGATTTGACCTTCGGGCATTAGGATCACTCGAACAGCCAGAAGAACCTCTGGAAGTTCTCGGCACTTAAAGGAAATGGCCAATCAGACTGAGAAACCACTCTAAATAAGAATCGAGCAATTTTAGTAGATCTTATCCAACAGAAAATCAAGCAATTTTCACAAAAAATTTCCCAACAGATACATCAAGCTTCCAAATCATCTAAGAAACAAGCAATTTTTTTTTTTTTTTCACTCTCTAGCCACTTGCATATAACCATAATCAGGTGATTTACCTCTCTTCATATAACCATAATCAGGGGCGTGGGTGAGCTTTTGCGACAATAAGAAACAAGCAAAGTTTTCTATTACTGATATCTAAGTGCTTCCAACTCATCTAATGTCTCATAAGAATCAAGGAATTTGAAGAACTAGGCACATCAAACTTCCATGTCAGTTTCTAAACAAGCAAAGACCTTAACAATGGAAGAAGAAGCTTTCTTTTTTCAAGTTTCAAGAAAGAAATTCTACACAGAAATTGATTTGAATCATGCAAAATTTCTGGCTGATCATTCATCAGATATCAGTAGTAGAGAACACATGCTAAGAAATCTGGGTTGCATCTCTGGATGATTGAGACAGAATGCAATTCAATCAGACTGCAAGCTGAAGTTCAGGGAAGACAGAAGCAGCGAAACCTCATATTTTAATGATCTTTGCAGCTCTTATGAGAGGGTTGTTCTTGGCGATCTGCTCTCTTCCAGCCGCCTTGTAATCGAAAGAGCAGTCATGAGCATCGGAGTATCGGTGGAGATTGCAGAAGAGATCACCGCAGCGGCAGCGGAAGCAGGTCAAACCCACCCTTTTCCTGCAGATCAGGCAGCGCTTGATGGGCGGGGACGACCGGGGCTCTTCCTCGGGTTTCAGCGGGCAGGAGATCGGAGCGGCAGGAGCTTGGAGCCTCTCAGGCCTCTCCAGAGCTGGAAATTCTTGAGGAGCCAAAAGAGAAGGCTGCGATGGCAACGGAGGGGGCGAAGAGGACGACGAGGGTTTGAGAATCTTCGCTTCGTCCTTGTTAAGATCACACCTTTCCCCTGCCATCTACTTCAACTCCGAAAGCAAATCCAAACACAATCTACAAGAAGAAGAAACTGAAGATCAATCACGAACAAAGCCGCGCCGCTCGATCCAACGGAAAAAAATCACAAAAAGGAACCATTTTTGCAAGGGAAACGAGATCGACAAGATGAAATCGAATAAATCTACGTTTCTTTTAAGAAAATCGAAAGACAAAAAAATACCTGGGGCACAAATTATGCAGAAGAATCGAAAGAAGGCAGCTTTGTACGACGAACACCCAAATAGAGAAAGATCGCGAAAAAGTTTGAAAGAGGAATCTGACAGGAGGAGATCGGAGATCGGAGAGGAAACGTAGATCGATCAAAAAACAAGTTCGTCGCCGATCGATCTCGCAACCCGTCTTAAGAAAATCTCAAGGACGTTTTACTAGGAAAATGTCCTAAAAAATCAGTGGCAGATTTTTCGAAGAGCACCTTTGAGTTTCATTGTTTTCCATTAGACTCCCAATTTGATCAATAGTGTAGATTATTATTATTATTATTATTATTATTATTAAGCGACCAAATGAACTATAAATTTAAAATAAGATCATATTTATAATATTTGTATTCTTAAGAGTGTAAAATTTTAAATTTTATTTTTAAATTTTAAAAGTTTTAATTTATCTACTAATATTTGTATCATGTATATATTTTGAGTTCAAGTAAAATTATGCAAAAAAAATAAGATTATTTTATTTTTCTAAAGTATGAGAAATTTAAATATATTCTTAATTATTTAAAAAACTTTAATTAATTTAATTGTTTATAGTAGAGTGAATAATAACTTCAAAATCTGAAATAATAAAAATAATTTTGAACTTAACTTGGATTATGGAGTTAGGTATGTGATGGTATACGAAAAATAAGTAAGATAGCAATAATCGAAATCTTCAATTATATAGAAGATAAGTCAGTTTAGAAAAGCTACTATATTTTCTCTTTTACTATAGAAGGAAAAACCTTATATAGAATTAAGGGTGTAATTGAATCGAGTTTAGCTCAGTTCATTTTTTCCTAAGCTCTAAGTTCAGCTTGAGTTTGATTTGAACTTCAATTCTTAAGTTTGAGTTTATAATAAAATTAAATAGCTCGTGAAAGATTCGAATTCAGTTTGAAAATAGCTCGTTTAAAAGTTAAATAGACTTAATTATATATATATAACAATTCTTTTAATATATATATTTGTGAGCCTAATATATTTGTAAGTCTTTAAATAAACATATTTGTAAATTTATAAACTAAATACTGTTAAGCTCGAGCTCAGCTCAATATATTTTCGAGTTCAAAATTAGGTTTAAGTTCGGTTCGTTAACTTAATTGAATAAATTCGAACGAACTTTTTTTTGAATCAAGACCTGAATAGTTCACAAGTGGCTGGCTTGTCTACACCCGTATATATATAGAATCTTTTACCATGAAAATTAAAATACTAAAAACAAGAGTAAAATTAAGATAATATAAGTGTTTAATTTTAGTCGGCTTAAATTTTGGCTAGTTAATTGATAGTTGATATCTTTAATTAATTCAAAACTGGTTCATTCGACTCAAATCCATTTCACTCAACTATGTTAGGACCCTGATAGAAGAGGTGAATAACTTACTTCACATGTAAGAATTAGAATTTGCAATAGAAACGTGAAGAAAACTCCACCAAAATGTAAACCCTTTGATTTACTTAGTATCCGCTTCCTTAAAATGACTAATTCAAAAGTCCACTCCTAGTTTTCTTTTTTGCACTATGAACTTTTCTCTCTCACCAAAATCGGAGGTTTCTACAACAGTCTTAGAATGCAATACAAGAATGAGATGAAGCAAGAAGTGATTACAATGATTTCTTAAGTAGATAT
>JBBMJZ010384665.1:0-15532 GCA_037833815.1 Zingiber zerumbet | reverse complement strand
AAATCACGGAGGAACAAGGACAGAATGTCGCCGGAGGGAGGTAGTTGCTAAGAAACGCGAGCAGTTATCGTCGGAGAACTCAAAGACGGAAGTGCGCAAAGGGGCGACAAGCATGGGTTTATAAACCTCGGGTTCGGCCGACCGGAGCCATTTGATCTAGGGTTGCGAAGACTTAGGCAGAGATCTGGCCGTCGAATTCAAAGCACAAAACTTCACATCGCTAGTGGATATTCGCTTGTCACATCAAGCGTGCGGCGGCAGCAGGCGGGACACGTGGTGCTTCGCCACGGACTGACATTTAATGGAGGCAATTAAGAAAGTATGGGTCGTGCTCAACCATCATGAGCAGGGATTTGCACATCTCCCAAAAATATGGCTGACATCAGCCCGGATCGTGCCCGCCCAAGGCAGCGCAAGAAAAGTTCTTTTCAATATGAATGTTCGTTGTGTTGATCAACTTAAGGTAGCAGACGTGTGGCCAAACGACAGTCTTCAACAGGTCGATCGGCAAAGAGCGGTCACATGGCCGACTGTCAGTCCATGTTGGTCTAATTAGGAGCCAAGGAGTATCGTAGTTGATCGGGTAAGAAGTGTCATAGACAATTTGTCCAGTCAGTCAAACTTGGAGCCTTCTTTGACTAGGCTTGAGGAGGAGACATGTGATGCGGTGATGAGGGGCCCACCCTGCGGAGGATAGTGGCCACGATGGAGGTCAAAGTCAAGGCGTTGGCGGTCAACGCTCGGGTATCGTATAGTCGGACGGACAATAGACCTATCGGCCTGTCGAGCGAGCAGGTTGCCCGACCGGGAGGAAAAGCTTCTCGATTCGACATCATCTCTGACTCGGGTGATGCGCCGAACAACCGATGCTTAATAAGGAAGTAACGCCAAAGATATGCAGAATTTGCGCCCTTGCAATGGGACTCGGAACAGACACAGCAGGGTCTCGGTCAAGCGAACGAGACACGGGTGAGGTGGAGTGTCAATCGAGCAGACGGGGTATAGGAGCTGCTAAGTGTCGGCCGCTCGGCCTAGCCGCTCGGCCTGGCAACGGATCCACAGTGTTATCCTTCGACATCCTTTTGGGAGTTAGTGTCGCTGACACCCGGCATGGTCTACGAGAAGATCGTTTGACGGAAGCTTCCACTGTCACATCAGAGATATGTTCGGCTTGTTAAGGTATTGTGTTAGAGACACTTTACTGACAAGTCTTTTTAGGGGAAGCTTTGGGAAGCGTGCTCATCTTTTGAAATGTGCACGCGCGCTACAGGAGCTCTATATAAAATGAAGTCTAAGCATTGGCGGAGGTACGTGATACACTATTTGCGCTACAGTTCATTCTTGTTACTCCGATTTCTACATCATCGTCGGTGTCTGATTTGAATGTCGGAGGGCCAACACCAAAGACTCCTTTCCTAATTCAACACTGACATCATTTATCTTGTAGCTCGATTATCTTATAAACAACCTTAAACAGCCTAGCTAAATCTTGGTTTAACTCGGCTTATTTACCATCCTAATACTCCAATGGCATTGATAAAAATAACAATCTGAAGTTTACTATGATGTGATGAGAGACGTAACGGATTCCTTAGATTTTAAATTTCATCTCCTTCGTATTAAACGTTGATAGTGTTACAAGTTGACAACAGCTGTATACTTAGATTATAAAAAAATTAATAATAACAACAACAATCTTGTGAGAGTTCTGAGATTTATCTACGTCTGGCTGACAAGAGTGTGGCGATGGCAAGACACGAAAAGAGATCCGACCTGACATGGCCCAGTAGGAGTTGAGAATAAGCTAATTTGGACATTGCTAATTCTTCTTTCTTTCCCACCGCCTACCTCGTCTCCTCCCCTCTCCTTTATTAAAGTAGATGGATATAGTTGAGATGATAAATAGATAAAAATTTATCACTTAAGTTGAGAGATCGAATTTTGTGGTTGACAGAACATAAATCTCTGCACTTCATATAATTCACTTTCTGTTCAGTTGCCTCTTCAGTTATCCTGATTTATTTTCTCCAAATTAATCGTAAAATGGATTGACAGCGGTGTTGAAGATGAACCCTTCACCTTTTCCACTTGCCACTTTACTTAAAGTGGTAATACTCCCCTGCATATTAAAGACTCATAGCTCTCTCTCATGTCATCCTTCATGTTGCAGTGACTGCAGCAGCCATCGCCATGGCATCCCTCCACCCCTCTCCTCCTTTCTATTCATAAAAATCATTTTTTTTTCTTCGACTTTTTTTCCTAAATCTTCTCTGTTGATACCTCTGAAGAAAAGGGGGAAAACAGAGTAAGCGAGATTCATGGGGGTGCACCTGCAGTTGCTCCATGTCCGGCGAGGAGAACTGGAAGGAGGAGGAGGAGGAATAAGGAAGGGGTGGATTGGGATATGGGTGGGCGCGGAAGGGGAGGAGCGGCGGCGATTCGAGGTGCCGGTGGAGCACCTGAGCCACCCGCTGTTTGTGGAGCTGCTCGAGGCGGCTGAGGAGGAGTACGGCTTCCGCCACCAGGGCGCCATCACCATCCCCTGCGCCGTCGACCACTTCCGCCGCGTCCAGACCATCATCCACCGCGACTGCAGTTACAACCACCACCACTTCCACCTCTGTTTCCGGCCACCGTCGTCGTCGTCGTCGATGGAGCCGTAATTAATTGATGCCGATTACATGTAAACTCTCAAGAGTTTTCATTAATTTCTAATCGGAAGTGTTAATTGACCATTGATTATATGTCTTGTATTTTTTTCCTCGTTTCATTCATTAACCATCGAATTTGATCGAGAAGGAGAGATAAATGAATTGAAATATAAGCAACAAGTAAACATAAAATACTATTTATTCCTTTCCATTTTATTCCCTTTTTTTAAGACCAAAATTACTTCATTTCTCTTCTATTTGCTCTGTGTTCTATTAAAAGAAATCCGTGTCCTCTCGAGGGCAGGAAAGTCAAATTATTATCTAGATATTTATAGTCTAATTTCTAATTATGTTATATTTATAGAGATTTTATCTTTAAATAAGATATGTAATCACTGAATATTACACTTCTGAACAGTCTACTGGGAGTGTTTCCTAATTTATTTTTAAAACAAATCCTTAATATATTAATAACTAATCTTTAAATGGTGCAAGAAAAAAAATAAATCATTGTAAGGAACACCTAAAACCATGAAAAATAAAATATGACTTATTGGCTTGCAATATATTCACGACCACAAAACTGATGAAAGATCAATAAATTATTAACAAGAAAATAAATAATATATACATATAACTTTATGTTACGGACCTGATTTACGCTGCGCAACTGCGACAGTGTTCGTTTTGATTTATTTTTCTTAACTTACGATTATGCCATTTAGAATTTTATCTGGTTTAAAATTTTAATTATAGTATTAAACACGTAATAAAAAATTTTCAAACTAAAAAAAATATTTTAGGTGCCCAAAGAATAAGGTAAGATGAGTGATATTAAAAGAGTAAAGTAGAAAAAAAATCTTCAATCATAATTTTAATTTTACATACAATTTACACTCATAAAAAATTTTATTTCCACTTCCTATATGTAAAGTTTTATTTTCTTTAATTCCCTCGTACAAATATTATTACCTAATTGCCCCTCAGATTTTTTTAGGTCAAAAAATGAATATAATTTCTATCAAAGTCAGCAATTTATAATAGAATCAAGTATATTTTCTATTAAATTGAGTAGGATTTTTTTCTTATTTTAATATAATTCCTCATTTAAAGAAAATCTAGTATATTTTCTATCCAATTGAGCAGGAATGGATGATTCTAGGTTTGAAGAGACCGTATACTAAGTGATAAAAATAATTATTAAATGTATTATATAATAATGATGTCTTCAAACTTTTAAAATGCATAAGGTATATTTAGTTAAAATATAAAAAACTAAAGAAGAAAAAAAAATAAAATTCAGTCCTACGTATATTCCAACCAGAGATGTGTTAAAATAAAAATAAAACTTACTATTAGACTAACTATACATAAATTTTAAATTGGGGTAAAATAATATATATACTAATAAAATTTATAAAATTTCTCTATAAAAATATGTTATTAAAAATTTTTAGAGGGGTCGTGGCCCCCTCGTGTCCTAATGTAGATCCGCTCCTGCAATTGAGTATCATTTAAAGAAAATTTAGTATATTTTCTATCCAATTAAGGTAGAAAAAGAATCATGCTCAATTGATAGAGAATATACTAAAATGAGTATAATTTCTTTTAAAGTCAGCACTTTATACTAGAATTGAGTATCTTTTTTATTAAAATTGCCCCTCATATTTTTTAGGTATAAATAATCTAAAAATAAGTATAATTCCTATTAAATTCAATCCTTTAAACTAGAATCGAGTATATTTTCTATTAAATTGAGCACGACTTTTTCCCTACTTAATATAATTCTTCCTCAATTCAGCACCATTAAATGAAAATCTAGTATATTTTTCATTCAATTGAGTACCATTTAAGAAAAATTATATATTTTTCATCCAATTGAGGTGGAAAAAAAATCGTGCTCAATATGATAAAAAAATATACTAGATTCTAGTTTAATGTACTGAATTTAAGAGGAATTATACTCATTTTTAGATTTTTTATACTTGAAATATCAAGGGCAATTAGGTAAGTATATTTGACTAGGGAGTGGAAATAAAGATTTGTGCCAATGGGGACTACATGCAAAGTTGTATTTGTCAATGGGGACTGCATATAAATTTTCCCATATTAAAACTCTCTATATATCTAAGGATTTTTTTTTGCCAAAAGAAGCGGACACATTTCTTGATTTATCTAAAAGAACACCCTAATTTTAAAAATACTAAAAAGAGTTCCAAAAATAGTGTTATTCCCTTCCTACCCCTCCCACCAACCTCCTAAATCCTCTCTCTCTCTCTCTCTCGTCATTTTCCAATGCATCCCTTCTCTTCAGGATTCAAAAGGACCTGATATGTTTTCATATTAGGCCCACCATTGGGTCTAATATGATCCCATATCAGGCCCACAGTGGGCTTGATATTTTTCCATATCAGGCCTATTTTAAGCCAGATATGGTCCAATATCAAACCCAGCGTAGACTTAATATTTTTCATATCAGACTCACATTGACCCTACTATTTTCTTGTATCATGCATATTGAGCCTAATTTGAAAAATATCAGGCCCATGCTGGGCTTGATACAGTCCAATATCAGGCTCAGTATAGACTTGATATTTTTCTATATCAACCCCATGTATTGAAAAACAGTGTGGGATTGATATTTTTCATATCAAGCCCACACTGAGCCTAATATTTTCTTATATCATGCATATTGAGCCTAATATGAAAAATATCAGGCCCACGGTGGGTCTGATATAGTCCAATATCAGGCTCAGTATAGGCTTGATATTTTTCCATATCAACTCATGTATTGAAAAACAACATGGGATTTAGAAAGTTGGCAGAAGAGGTAGAAAGGGAATAACACTATTTTTTATATATTTTTTTTAGTTTTGAAACTATAGTATTTCTTTTAGTAAATAAAGAAACGTGGTCACTCTTTTTGATAAAAAGTTGATATATCTAGTAATGTTATGTCACACATTTTACTGTGCATATTTTGTCAGCACTAATGTATTTTTTAGATTTTTTTAATTTCTTTTAACTTAAATACTAAACTCTAAGCATAGTTTTTTTTTTAAAAAAATATATACTAAATGCTAATGGAGTGTGCACATGTGCGGCTTAAAATCCTGAGATGATCCGACCTTATAAAAAATTTCCATAGACTAGACTAAATCAGAAGATCATCAGACTAAATCAGAAAACATTCACAGCATACGATCCAAAATTTATCTATTAATTCACTGAAATTAAGACTTGATCTTTAAATGTTTGAGAAATTGAGAAGACATTCTACCGCTGCACCATTATACTTAGAGCATCTACAATATGAGCTCCTTAAAAAAAGTAGATCCGCTACCTTAACAACCCTCCTAGTGTCAGTCCTACGGATATAAAAGGAGGTACATACAGATACACAGACCACATGATAAAAGCTCCTTCAAAACTCCCATAGTGGATGTGGCAGGAGGAAAGGAGCTTCCTCCCATAGTGAAAAAGAGTTCCCTCATTTTCAAGAAAAATTGGCTCTTAGTTTTGGGAGCCGCTTCTTTCTTTCTTTTTATTTTTAATTAAAATAATTATTTTAATTTAAATTAAAAAAATTAATATTTTTTTTATTTTTTATTTTAAATAATGTAATTTATTTTTTAATTATTAATATTATTTAATGGTAATTTATGATTTTAAATTTTATTTATATAGAGAGTAAAATATAATGAAAAAAAATGAAACAAAGTTTGTTAGAATTTTTTTTATAGTAGAAAAATATGTGATTTTTTTTATTTTGACGTGATTAAAAAAAAAAAAACTCATAGAGAGAGGTTCTACGACTGTAAATGCCCTTAACTCCCATGCATAATTCTCATCCACAATTCTCACAGACATCTAGACACCCTATCACTCTAGACGCCCACACCTCTAGTCGGAGACTATATCAATCCCGTTATATATCCACACATACACAAACGTGTTAAGCTGGACGGCAAGCATCCACGCCTGCCATGCGTGCTTTGGAGGCCACTTGGACACCTGCCATGTGAGCCAACGAATCGAGTCGGCTCGCGAGTTTTTCGAGCCGACTTAAAAAATATTCGATTCGTATTTAAATTTATCAAACTCGAGCCGATCTCGAACATATTCGAACTTTTTTCGAGCCGAACTTGAGCCCAAATTATATCATTCGAGCCGCTCGCGAGCCATAATATTTATAAGTTAAATATATATTAAATAAATAAACTTCAAGCCTTTCAAACCTATTTTCGAGCAATAATTCGAAAAGTTCACAAATATGTTCAAATATTTCGAGCCGAACTTGAATCCGAGCCCTAATTCGAACCAAACTCGAACTAACAAATTTTAAATTTTTCGAGCTTCGAATCGAGCTCGAACTCGAATATACTTATTTCGAGCCAAATTCAAGCATTAACTTTTTCTGAATATTCGGCCGATTCAATTTGTTTTCGCCCCTAATCGGGGATCCCCATCCGGGCCGCGTTCATCACTGCCGAGTCCGCCGGATCTGGAGATGCCCGACAAGGGCGGCACCGCGCTCCATCACGGCGAAAAAGGAGCAGACCGCTCTGCTCCACCGGCTCCGGCTCTCGAGCACTACCTCCCCTCAGCCATCCTTGCTTCAATCCTCTCCCGCCTCGACCCCCGTTCCCTCTTCTCCGCCTCCGCCAACTGCCACTCCCTTCGTGCCGCCGCCTCTCACGCACTGTACTTCCTCCCCGCCTTTAACCTCCTCGTATTTTAGCCGTCTCCTACATCCTCTGGCGTCTCGTTTCGCAAGGATTTGACCCTTGTTTCTTGATTTGTTGTCACAGGAAATCACGCCGACCCCAGATCTGCTGGGGCCGCTCCTGCCGCCAAATCCGCACCTAAAGAGTTTGACGCTGGACTGCCGTCGCCTAGATGACTCATCGATCAGTTTCTTGGCCAGGCCTTCGCTCCACGACTTGTATCTCCATTATTGTGAGAATTTGAGCCGAAGGCTTTACATACATACATAGTAAAGGGAGAAAAAAAAACAATTTTGTGACCATCTGTTGTGAATACTCTATTTCTAAGGTCTAGATTGGTGATCTTCCATTAGAAATTTGCTGTTACAAAGAGAAATAGTGTTTTAGGAACTTCATAATTCAGTAATCGATCCCATTGACATGCAAACTATCAATATTTCTGTAGCTTTTTAAAGCCTCGAAGTGAAATCTGCTATTTGGCATGCCACTGATAAAAGAATCAAGTACGTAATAATATGCTTAAAAAGAACAGAAAGAAGGATGGTGACCTTTATCCTTTTTTTGACTGATTTTCTTGTCCTTTTATCATCAACCCATTATTGTGATCACATGACCAAATTGGCTTGCAGATATAATGCATGTTTAAGGAAAACAGTAAAGAAGCTTGCTGATATTCTTGTTCATGCTTCCTTAAAAGGACTTTTCTTTAATTGGTCTTTGGATCCTATAGCAGTCTACTAGCAACAAAACATGTGTGCATGAATTATATATAACAGTTTCGTATTTTCTATGGCATTAAAGAATTAAGAAAACTTTTAATCTGAATTTCCCAGACATTTCTATTAATTTTACATGTTTAGGTTGAGACGACATCCTACTGTAATATTTATGTATACTCAGTATTAAAATACTCTATTAGGGGCTAATGGATATGCTTTCCTAATACATTCTTTAGCAGTTCTCTATTATTTATTCATTTTAGTTTTCTTGATGTCTCAGATTCTGTTGGAGTAGAATGTGAATATGAGGATTCGGAGAATGAGAGAGGAGGAATACATTTCTTGTACACTACCTGTTAGGTATGATTTATGTAGTTCACTCATATCAATTATAAATGTAAAGTATAATTATTATTTACAATATCATAATTTCTTAATTTTCTTTGATCTTCCTTACCTCTTATACCTTTACCATGAATGAGGTCAATTTATCCAAGTATAGAATCTAATTATCTTCTAATATGAGTATTTCTATTTTGGCTTTTCTTGTAATTTCACATGTTCATCTTAGTATTCTTGTCTTTACTACATTTTTTTTTGTACACACCATTTGCTAATTGTTTAACATTTCAATCCATAAAACATTAATGTTTTAATTCATAAAGTGAGATGTTTCATATCACATTCTTAAAATTTTCTTTAATTTATGAGACACATAATGATCACAACTTAGAAGTTCTCATCCATTTCAACCACCCCATTCTTCATTCTATTGATTAGATCCCTAAGAATAACATCCATCTACTTTACCAGGTGAGCTAAGATCAGTTTTTTTTTTTCTGCTTGTCTATTTAGGACATGCATAACCCTGCATACTTTGCACTTGAGTTATTTTAACTTGTTCCAATATAGAACTATCACTAATATAGGAATATTTATGCCATACTTGTGAATCTGATGATCATCATAGGAGTATACAATGGTGGGATTGCTGCAAATAAGCTTCTTTATTTCATACCTGTTCACTTCATTTGAAAGATAACTTCAACAAACGTGGCTGTAAGTCCTACTCTTTTGTAGTTTCTTATAAATGTGTGTAAGTCCTACCCTTTTTAGTTTCTTATAGATGGGTGTAAGTCCTGCTCTTTTGCAGTTTTATCAGTCCAATGTGGAGCAGTACTCAATGTGCTACTAGAAAACCCCTTGCCATTTTGCAGTAGCAAATATTGCTAATATTTAAGTGCATGAACTATCTAGTTAAATGAAGATGACCAGAATCCAATGTGGAGCAGTACTCAATCCACTTTCTCTTGATCTTTATTATGGATCATGTTTCTGGTTACAATGTCATGAGTTGTTAGTTATTTGAGAACTCAGCTATCCTTCAATTGAAATCAAATCTAGGTAAGATTTTCCATTGAATTCAAATGTAGTTTAGATTCATAACCATAAAATGTTTTATATTTGTTTTTGGATGGCTATCAGAGAGTAATCCAATCACCAATCTTTTCGATTGCGCTTGAGACCAACATTAGTGGTTTTGACAAAACCACACTAAAGGAAAAAACTCTTTAACTTTTTTGTTCACAATTTGTTTGCAAATTGATAACCTCATTGGTTTCGAATTTAATCAAATTGACGATCTCAAAAGTTTCCAATTCAATTCAAATTTACTTTCTCATTTGCAGTTTTGGTAGATCTTCTTGAATCTAAAAAATTAATAATTGTACTTTTTAAAGAAAATTTAGTTCAACTTACTCTGATATTAGTTCCATGTTTTCTCATTGTCTAATGCAATAATGTAAAATTCCTTTTTTTAGTGCAACACAAGTCGTGAGTCCCAACTACTTGTGTTTGACTAATCATATCGTTAAACTCAATCTAAGAATGTATCTCCAGTATTAATTGAATTTGCTTTTGGCAAGTCTCTCACTTTAAGCTCTCTAGCTGAACGTCAGGTCTCTCATTTGTTTTTGTTGATCTAGAAGCATTGCTTACTGGTTGTTCTCAGTTAGAGGTGGGTTAAAACTATTTAATCCAATTAATTTTGTTGTAGAAGCTGATTTCACACTGAGAAAGAGGGAGAGAGAGGGAAGAACGAATCGATACTTAAGTAAAGATAATTATTTAAATAGAAAACAAAGAAAACATAGATATACCCATAGAAAAATAGAAATGATCACAAAGTAAATCATCTAGATACTTCTTTAAACTATTTATAGAAGTTGACCTGATAAATATTGTTAACTAGCTTATGATGCTGATGTGTGGTTAATATAACATATGGATCTTGTGGTGCATTTATGCACCATTCAATTTTGCAAGTCCCTGTCGAGGGAAATGCACATTTCAGTTTTTGAAAAGAAGCTGAGAAGAACAACTTACTGATGGAAATGGCACATTTATGTGTTGTTGCTTTTCATAAATCTCTGCACAATGGAAATGCATATTTCAATGTTTGAAAAGAAATTGAGAAGAAAAACTTATATTTTATTTTTTCTCATATACTATAATTGAGGATGACTTCCAAGGTTGTGCTGAGATTGTGCACAACACTATCTGTCCCATTACGTTATAATCATGCTTTTATGCATTGTTAATGTTTTCTTTTAGTACATCTTGCGATAATATTGAAGAAATGATCTAATTTTCCTTTTTCTTTTTTTAGACTCTCACTTTGGCACTTGATTGTTCCTCATTCGACCATCCTAATTTTGGCCAAGTGTGGGCAAATGCCTCTGAAGTTCTTTCTTGTCTGGAGATTGGATACATACCCGCAACAATGTTGATGCAACTGCTCAATGAAACAGTGAATTCACTTCATCACTCAAACTGTCGATATTTCCCAGCCTTCAGATGTTGTCTTTAGGTGGACTATATCACAGAACACTTGGTTGGCTTTATTACAAAGGGCTTTCCATTACTGTCTTCACTAGACCTTCAAGACGCCCCTATCATGGAACCTATATTAACAACAGATCTCATGAATACCGGCCTCCAACAGGTAAACTCACATGGTAAACTGAAGCACATTTCTCTTATCCTCAGCCAGGAGTTCATGTTCACCTATTTCTGTGGAGTCAATGATGTAGGTTTTCTTTTAATGTCTGATGGCTGCTCCATGATGGAAAGTATCTGTCTTGGAGGTTTTTGCCGTGTTACAGATACTGGCTTCAGGGTGATAATACACTCTTGCCCTAATCTTCGCAAATTCAGGGTGTCTCATGGGAGGCAACTCACAGATCTTGTCTTTCATGACATCTCTGCCACTTCCCTTCTGCTAACGCATGTTAGCTTGAGGTGGTGTAATCCGTCAAGCAATAACGGTGTTGTTGGTTTGTCAGATAACAAGCAGCTGACGGCTCGACCTGAGATTGTTGGAACCTGGGTGATGAGATTGTGAAGGCTTTAAGCTGTCTGCCTAAATTACAAGTATTGTTGTTAGATGGCAGTGATACAACTAAAAGGATTATTTTAGCTGGGAAATGGCAGTTTGTTCACTGCTTTCATTGTTTCTTCAGTTTAATCGAGCCATTTGGTTCACAAGAAGCAGGTCTATTCTATTGCCTGGTGAGTATCAATACCCATGGAAACGCAAAAACAAACGAACTTACATAAACAACTCCACGATTTAATTCAAATCGATTTCAAACAAGAAAAATAGTTGACTTAATGCTAGGAATTAAGAGAAGATGAAGATGGACGGTGGGAATTTGAATTTGATGGCTTAGGAAAGGTCGAAGTCCCGTGACCGAGAAAGCTGCCTGGCTCGCACGCGCACCTGGAGACGAACGAGCGCCTGCATGCAGTGAACTGCCACGCGTGCTTGCCGTCGCACGCTCGCCCCTCGCACCATCGCTTGCAGCCTCACCAGGCTCTTCAGCGCTCGAAATGCTCGCCTTGCCTGAACATTACTCGAGTGATAGTGTCGATTGTTTTAATACATAAAATGAAAAACAAGTGCGCGAAATCTGAAAATTAAGTATATTTTTTTTTGGAATTTCATAATTTGAAATGGCCATCGATTGATTGCCGATATGAAATAATAAAGTTGAGAAAGAAAAATCTTAGAAATAGCATGTCAGTATTATTATTACCAAATGCCCCCTGAAGTAGGCTTGGATAGTGGTGGCCGCCGATTGCTCTCTGTCAGAAACTTGCTCATAGACAGCCACCGCGCTGGAGTTGTATTTGGCAGTGTCGGACGACCGGCGGTGCTCTTCGCCTTCCTCCACGACCATCGGGTTGTAGATGGTGGTGGTGGCGACGTTGTGCTTGATGGCGTCGAGGTCGGCGGCGGATGACGTGCAGGATGACCGCACGAGCAGGCGGCGGACGGCGTTGAGCAACCGCCAGTGCCTGGCCATGGTGTCGAACAGTTGGAGGGAGAGGGAGAGGGAGAGGAGGCGAGTTTATGAAGGAAGTTTAGAGACGGGACGTGGTGGCATCGATGGCTCGTACAGTGGGTTTGGTGAATTATGATAAATGTTTTACGTGCATTCCACGTTCAATAATTATAATTATGAAGTATATACAAGTCAGGTTTCTATATTTTAAAATGGTGGTAGAGGAAATAAAAAATAAGGGGGGAAATTATTTATATCATTGTTAGAAAAAATAAGTAAATCATTAATTAGATAATTTCTCAAAGTGGCGCATCTAAATTTTTTTGAATTTTCAAAAGCGCACTGAGATTTCATAATTCTCAAAATGCCCATCTATTTTCAACGTTATCCCTGATAACATTTCTATCCATTTTATCCATTTTTATTACTATATCTAAAATTTAGAATAAATAACTCACTTACTTAAATCTAGATAATCATTTTCACTTCACACTATATCAACTATCCTAAAATTTTTATCATTCTTAATTAATTTTATTTTCTTCTCTTTCTCTTATTTTTTATTATTATATTTATGAAATGAGAGGAAGGAAATCGATTAAAAAATATTATTTTATTTTTAGGGTAGAGATTTTATTCCCTAAATTTAGAGAATGACTATTCATCAAATCTAAATTTAAGAAATGAATAGTACAATTGATGCAAGATTTTTTAGCTACCTTTCTAAAATTTAAGATAAAATCTTTAAATAAGTTAACTGATATGTTTTCCCTTAGTTTTTCTCTTTTCTCTCTTTTACACAATATCTTTCCCTTTTTTACTCCCCTCTCTTTAATCATAAATTAAATTAAATTAAATTTAAACTTTAATCTAGTAGCTAAATTAAGCTTACAATTTTAATAAAAATATAATAATATAAAAGAAGGTTAATGAACATTAAAATATTTTATCTACTTTTAAATATCTAATTATAAAAGAGTTAAAAAAATAAAAATAAAATTAATAACGAGAGCTGATTTTATTTATAAAAAATAAAAAAAATTATTTTATTTATAAAAATAAAAAAATTATTTTATTATTATTTTTAAAAATCAATATCACAGTTTAAATACTAAATATCAATATAATTATATTACTGATTTTTAAAAATCAACGCCACAGCTTAATACATCTACCATTGTGGTATTGATTCTTAAACACAAGCACCACAGATAGTGGTGTTGATTTTTAAAAACCAGCACCACAACTTAAAACACCAGTATCATTGTGATGTTGATTTTTAAAAAATAGTAAAGAAGGGCATATTTGAACTCTAAGGCATTACAGAAATTTATAGGAATTAAAATGAGTTCAATCAAATCTCTCTAGGTCTATCAATGAATTTTGAAATCAGACCAAAACTCATTGATGGACTAAGATATTTAAATTTCTAAAAAGTTAACATATAATAGAATTATAGAAGAGGGTAATTCAGCAACACCAGGTGTCCAGTCACTCTTGACCCACCTGGATTTCCACGTGTCCGGCTTCACTCACCAGGACTTTCCATCTGCCTAGTTTCACTTACTATAATTTTTCCCTGTCTGGCTTCACTTACCAGGACTTTCACGTAGCTTCACTCACTAGGATTTTCACCTGGCTTCACTCACCAAGATTTTCTTCTGCTTGACTTCACTCACCAGGACTTTTACCTAACTTCACTCACTATGATTTTTATCTTCATCCACCAGAATTTTCTTCTGTCTGACTTCATTCACCAGAACTTCCAACTACCTAACCTTTAGTTAGGACTTTCCCAGTCAAGTATCCGGTCAACCTTGACCTACTTGACTCTTCTTCACTTGGTATCCAAGTAATATTAACATAGCATGGTTAATCATGTCAAACTAAGCATAATTATATTTAAATCATTTAGGTCTCATGAAACCAATCATGTTTTTCTAAGATAAATGTCAGAAACCTTAGTATCTTGTAAGAGGTTATGTGATTAGATTAGAAGTATGAGCTCCTTTTAAGGTCTTCTCACAATTAGCATGTATGATAATGGAAGATTATAATTAGGCAATCAAATGCAAGCGCGCGCATACACACACACATACATGAACTTAGCGCAGCAATATTGTTCTAAAAATTTAAGCATACATGGAACATATATATAATATCAGCAAAATAATACACCGAACTCACGAGCATAGTGGGCTTGTAAGCACAATAGTCTTGGAAGTAAATCTAGCCTCACGAGCACAACGCGAGGTCGGATTCAACCTCACAAGCATACACAACCTGAGAGTACCAAAGCTTTATCTTGCAATAGAGAGGAGCAAACAAATTTTTCTCGAAGGAGTGCTCACGAACGACAAAGAGCTAGGGCATAGTGACACTGGAGAAGAGTCGGATTCCAAAGAGGAGAAGGAGCTTAGGCACACTGACTCGTGATGCTAGAGAGCGCCAATGACTTGGGATACATCCAGGGGCAGAACCAGAAAAAAAAATTCTAGGGGGGCTGAATTGTACCGATATTTTTCAGACTACTGTCGTCGGCTCGCCGCCCAGCGCTTGCTGCCTAACTGTCCGCGAGAGAGACTACGAGTTGGAGGCTTGGAGCCTTGGAGCCTTGGACTCTAGTCTCTAGAACCTTGGAGGCTTGGAGAGTTGGAGTTGGAGGAGAGTTGAGTGGGAGTAGGAGAGGAGCTGAGGAGGAAGAAGTGGAGTTAGGGTTTGAGATTTCGCCGTCTGCGAAATGCGAAGCAGCAGCAAGCAATTTGGGGCCTTTATTATTTACAAAGCCGGTTTATTGTTTAATGCTTTTTTTATTATTTAATTTATTTAACAATGGGCTCCACTCTACTATTGTTTAATTAAAATTGGTAAAATAAAAAATAAAAAAAACGGAACAAAACTTCTTCGTCTTCTTCGACACAGACGCACACAGATTCACATTTCACAGGTCGGCGCACAGTGCACTGCACACAGCGGCACAGGCACAGCCGCACAGTTGTCGCGGCACCGGTGCATGACGCACCGCCGGCGTCCGGCAATGGCAGTGGGCGGCGTGCCGGCGTCCGGCAATGGCAGTGGGCGGCGCGCCG
>JBBMJZ010384658.1:0-32408 GCA_037833815.1 Zingiber zerumbet | reverse complement strand
GCTATATTTTCCTCTTATATTTATATATATATATATATATATAACTTCTTATCTCATGCTAACCACATTAGATGGGACAGATATTTTCGATGCTCAACTTGTTATACAAAACCAGAAAGGCACAGGACGAAGATGACAAAGACACAATAATAGTGTAGCAATTTAGTAGCTTGACAATGTGATGTTTGGATTAATTTTCCATATAGTTAACTGAACTAAAGTTAATGACAATAAGAGACATATTAAAAGATATAATTGGTAATGATCTTCTAGTGAGACTACCTATAAAAGACAAAGTTGGTGACAAACTACAAAGGATTTGTATAATCTTCTTGTATTCTCATCCATCTTAATTATTCTCCCAATTCTTTTCTTATTATTAAAACTGTATTACAACAACAAATTAAAGATGAAAAAACTTCATTCTGAGTTTCAGAAAGCAGCAGCTTTGAATATTTAAAGTGCATAGTATATTCAACATACATTGAGGTTAAAATCATATAGCTTAATACTTACTTGAGGAAAGATTGGTCGTGGTAAATTTCTGACTTCAGCAGGGGTGTAATCCATAGCAATCGAGCTCTTTTTGCTTGGGGGTATAAGATCTTGATCCCATGTAACAAAATAGAGATCACCATCCAAGTCACTTCCAGATGCTTCATTGGTGTGAGGCCTGTCCCCTTTTTGAGGGAATACTAAACAATCAGAAAGATGATGCAATGAAGGCACATCAACAGCCTCAAGGATCCTAATATCTCCAGGATGAAGACATGGATTCTTGGCCATGGCCACGGTACCCACAATGACTTGCCTATTCTTCTGTGGAGAAAATCTTGAACCATGCTTTGAAAAACAATTTTCAAGCGAAAAGCTTGAGGTCTGAATAAAGCATTGCCCTTGTTCAAGGACCCCAAGTTCATCAAGGCAGCCCATCAACCACCTGGCTTTCGAGACAAAGATTCTTGCTTTTGCTAAAAGATCACCTAGCTGAGATGATCTAACGCATGAGATCATAGCCTTCAAGTGAGGTTCAGTTTGAGGCCTAAAACCAGCGCTCAACATCATTGCTGCAGTGCTACCTTGCTCAGTGCATGATGTTGTAAGAACCTCATATGCAACATCAGCATCCACAAGCATCTGGTTCAGTTTATGAATCATAGTTTCTTGCATTCTTTCAAAAACACTGTCAGGCACCTGTTGAGATGAAAGCAACGTGATAATCTGCCGGTTAAGAAAACCTGGCTGGATCTTAGTCCACGATACAACCTCCAACATTGTATGGTTAGACTCGAACTTATTCATGCTTGGTCTCAGTGACAGCCTGATCCCATCACCATTTCCTAGCCAAACAGCCACAACCCCTTTGCAGCCAGCATACCTAATCTGATAGGCAGAAGGTGGGTTGTCAGTCAGTTGCAGTTTTTCAGCTACTTCAAGTGCGAGATCTGGTGTAATCTTCCCAATTCCATCCGAAAAGACATATTCATTCCGCACAATATCTTCAAGGTCAGGGTTTACTTCATTTGGAGGAACATTGATTGTCGCATACGTAGATGAAAAACATTGCCCCATTCTAGAAGTGCACTTAGCAACATTTTGTTTAGAAAATTTTCCCATCCAATTCCTAATATTTGACACAGTTATGGTGTTGGGAACCTCTGCAAAGAACCATGCTGATCGATCCCTTAGCTGGTTTGATGAAAATGCTAAAAAGGAATATTTTCGACCACATAGTTGAAACCCATTAGTTAGAATCTGATTTACCCTCCTGAACGCAGTAGTCTTCTGAGGAAATGACTTAAAAGTTATGTCTCTGACAATAGGTGCCACATTGTAGTTTAAAACATTATTATTCAACTGTTGCATCCCTTCATCCATAAAAGTTACCCTCAAGAATCTATCGGCGACCTCTTTATACTTCCTAAGAACCCTATTTGAGAGTTCTACCTCAGGAGGAAGACAGTATGCCTTTGTAGGAGTAATAGCAAGCCTCCTCACTTCAACAGTTTCATTAGAAGGCTGCCTGAGAAGTTTACGGTCCTTCAACAGCCAGTCCTGAACGAGCTTCAGCCTTCTTGGTGCATCAAAAATGGAGCGTTTGTATGACCAGATATGCAGTAGAGCAGATTCATTTATTATGTCACTCTGTTGCCTAAGCAAGGAAAAGAACTCCTCAGTAAGTTGATGCTGATTAACAATGCCTTTGTGCACAAGTGCATTCACTAAAAACATAGTCGAAAATTTGATTCCTTCCTTGTATTGAATACAGAAGAAAGGATTGACCGTGAGCACTCCATAATTGGGTTCATCCCTTATGATTTGTCGGTGCTTCGGTCGGACATCATCTATCCTCCTGTCTCTCAGATAGGCCAGGGATCTCTGCATCTTAACCCCAAAGCGAGGGGAGAACAAAATTCTGTATGAGTTACACCGACCAACAGCATTGCTAGGAGTAAAATCTGTTGTCCTGATCCATGGATCCTCGTCGTCTAGCAGATTATATGGGACAGACTCATAGATGTCATCATCAGCGGTGCGGTAATACACTGACGGTGCTGAGATGAGTTGGAACTGCATTACAAAGGGGGCATTATCTTGATAGACTCTCACCTCATTGATGTCTCTCACCAAGAACTCCAGCTTGAAATTGCATTTGATCAAAGCCAAGTCCCGTGTCCCCTTGAATGAGAAAGCTGTATCCTTTGAGAAAAGGATCTTGCAGCGTCCATCAAAGGGATCAATCAAAAAATCGACTACCGAATCCGGTCCCTTCCAAGCCACCAAAAAGTCGTCCCTGCTGACTTGATTCCCAATCTCGACGCGCACATTGGAGAACTTGAAGGGATCACTGGTTCTCCTCCTGTTGACGAGCAATGAACTCTCGGTTCCCATGTTCACCCTAAGAACACGACCATTCAACACAAGCGCGTCCCTTCCGGCCGCATCCATAGCTTTCTTACCGGTTTCCGGCCGCGCAAAGTGAACGAACGCGTGCGGCACCACGCGTTCGTAATCCTCCTTCCACGAGGCTTCCCCGCCGACGGGAACATGGTAGACGGGGAACGAGTCGGGCGGCGTCCAGGAGCTCTTCACCCTGCACCGCCATATGATCCCGACCTCGTCCTCCAGGAAATCCGCGAGCTGCTTCGCCGTGACATTCGCGTCGAACTCACCGAAACCGACCTGGCTAACCGTCAGATGCTCCTGCTCCTTGTGCGTCGGCGGAAGATCCATAGCGTCCAAAATGCCTCCTTCTGCCCCTAAAATGAGACGACACAGTCACAGAATCTGAAACGACACACAAGGGTTTCTGGCCTGCGCAAACCGATGCGATGCTGCTTTGCCAACTCCAGCGGCGATCAATCGATGGGCGGACGGATCTCCGGCGAGGCGACGGCTGAAGGGTTTTAAGTAGACGAGATCGGCGTGCGGCATCTGATCTAACCACACGCAACTCTATCGAATTTACTTTTCCAGAGTGGAACTGTGTACGGAATTAAGTGAGTGGATACACTTTTTTTTTTTTTAAAAATATATTAATATTTTAAATCGAATATATGAATTTCAACATACTGTTAACCACTAACCGCTGCAGATATTAATTAGATAATTCCATTCTTTAATTTCAAATTCTGATTTTTTTTATTTAAATAAAAAATAATTTTATAATATTTTTGAACGTACTTGATTTGTTGAATTTTCCTAATTATAATTTTCAGTATTAAACGCACATGCGCTAGGTGTGTAATATAATTTTAAAAACTAAAAATTAATTATTTGGATAGGATTTATTAGACTCATGTAATAGTGCAATAATATAAGGATGACGTTAGAAAATCCCAGAAATAAATTACTATAACGGATTTCCCTATGTAAAAAATTAATTTAATTTAATATTATATTTATCTTAGTAAAAAAACTAAGAAAAGTATTATTTTTAACATCGTCGGTCTAAAATATTTATGGAAGTTTTTTTTGATCATAGTGTTGTCAATTCTAAGATACGAGACTAAAGAGAACTATATTTTTTTATATAAAATATCAGATAAAATTAATGATAAGAAAAATTTATAATAATACGTCATAACTGAGTCTCAAACTCTAGATCACTGATTGTTTTACTTGTGGAATTACTAATAAATTTTAGAATTATTTTTAGTGTGAATAGAAAAAATGATATTAACGTAAATTCATTTTAGACTTTAATTAGTAAAGATGAGAGATTTTTAATAAAATATAATAATTTGGATTTAAAATAAAAATAGGGGCCGAAATAAAAAAAATTAAAAGAGAATTGAACTATAGATTCCTGGGAGACATCCCCTTACGGCGACACCATATAAGTATATAACCACGAGGGTGACTTAAACCTTTTTCAAATAAACTTCAGGAAGACTCAAAGGAAGGATTATAATAGAAATATGATACGTGCTTTTAAAATTATGAAAAATTTGAATATTAAAACATTCTAATTTATATTTTTTTAAAATATAAAAATATATTTATTTAGTGTTTCTTTTCTCATGAAAAAATTCGAATTTGTGAATCGGCCGGGATAAAGGCAGCCCAGGTCTGATCGGACCACGTTTATATATTGATTGGTATCATTATTTTATAATAAATTGATAATAAATTCGATCAAATTTTTACCAATTTAAAACTTTAATACTCTTAATTTACATTTTAAATTTATATACGAAAGTATGGATATATTGAGAAGGTTTTTAAAAATATAATAATTTTGATTTGGAATAAAAATAGGAGCCGACGTCTAAAAAAATTGAGAAAGAATTGAACTATGAATACCAGACATTCCTTTATCACTGCATCGTATAACTAATGACGTCCTCTCGGATAGTGCGATGATTAAAATATAAAATATTATCACATGTGTTCTTGGGTCAAAATTTGACGTGTCGAGCGAACACATGTAACCAAGGGCGACTCAAAGTTTTAAATGAAAAATATGAATCGTGCTTTTAAAATTATGAAAATTGAATACTAAAACATTCTAATTTTTATTTTTTAGAATATGAAAATATATTTGTTTAGTGTTTCTTTTCTCATGACAAAAATCGAATTTGTGAACCGGCCGGGATACACGCGGCCCGGGTCTCATCGGACCACGTTTACTGCCGGCCATATATTCCTCGCTGCCCAAAACCGGCGCCGGCGATCTCATCGCCCTCGTAATCCAGCGAAGGACTACTTTTTTCTTCTCTGTCTTCCCTTTCTGCAAATCCCTAGATTCCCTCAAAGCCCTAGATTTCTGTCCTGATCGTGTGCCCCTTTCCGCAGCCAATCGGGTGGCCGCGATCAGGGGGTTTCGAAATGGAAAGTGGAGTGAGGCGATGGCTGGTCAACGTCTCCCTTTGGAACCCTTCCGTGGACCAGTTTGCTTCGGTTGCTTCTCTTCTTCCGGAAGATGAGCAGAGAGCCATCACCAAGTCACTATTGTTTCAGACTTCGTTATTGCTACTTTTTCTTCAGTTCTAGTTATTCTTTAGGGCACAATTTTCTTCCAAGTAGATTACTTTTTCTTATTATGGATCAAGAAAACTCCAAAACCTGTTCTTTTCTTTTAATCTATTCTTTCAGTGGATTAATCCTGTGATAGTTTTTGCCTGTTAGCCTTTGTGTTTTTATACAACAACAGCAGCAACAAGAAGAAGCTGCAAATCTTATGTTGGACGGTTGACCACATATAGTTTTAACTGATGACAAAGTATTGCATTTTCATCATGATTATGTACTACTTTGATACTCGATATCGGTTCCAACCTTTCAAACTTGTTAAAGCTTCTTGCCTTCTCATGGAGGTCCTAACAGAAAGGTGTAAATTATGTTTTGGAGGAATTTTTTCCCCTACTCATGTGACCTTTTCAGTAGTCATTGATTTGTTTGTGTATCTCTGATGATGACATTGAGCATTTGCATCAACTTAGATTTTTGTGCTTCTATTGTATAGTTCTTCATGCATAAATAAAGAATTTGGTCAAACATGAATTGCATATGTTCTAATGGAATCAGCATGTTCAATTGTGTAGGACATTGAGTGAAGCATCTTACAAGTTTTGCTGTTTGATAGGTACATGAAGTTTGATGATAGAAAACGAGCTCTTGTAAGTCGACTACTTCAATACTCAATTGTGCATGAAGTTTTAGGTATACCTTATGACAAGATAATTATACATCGGACACTTGAGGGCAAACCGTATCTGGTATGATTGTCATTCTCTTTGCTGAGTTTTTCCTTTTTTTTTCTAGGTCACTTTATAAATGATGAAGAAAATGTTGGCTCAATAATGTGCAGAAGATATCATTCTGTACACATTCTGATTTTGGCTTGCAATGTTGTCTAATTTGTATTTCCATATAACCATTGCAGATTAATGGCATAGGTTCTCCATTTTCAAATTTCAACTTCAATGTATCGCATCATGGAGATTATGTGGGCATAGCATCTGATCCTCTCTGTCTTGTTGGTCTGGATATCGTTTCCATCATGATACCAGAACAAACAACAGAACATGAATTCATGAGTAATTTTTCATCATATTTAACTGCATTAGAGTGGAAGAACATTGTGAAGACTGGTACTTCAGAAGTAAAGTTGTGTGAGTTCTACAGGTATGTGAATCTGAACATTGTTATGATTCTGTCAAAATTACTCAACAAGAAAGGAATAATGTACACTAGCAAGCCACTTTTAATAGACACTTCATTTGGTTTCAAGGTTGTGGCTGCACGGGACCTTCCATCTAGTGTTCTATTAACCTATGAAATTTACTTTGGGAAAGTTCAAATGCGTTGTTTCGTTCATTAGTTATGATCAATTTCATTAATTCATTTTTCATATAGAGTATCCTTGATGTAAATGATCACTTGTGTTCATCTGTTTGTGATCATTGTGACTGAAATTCTCACTCCAAGTTTAGCTGACTCTTTTGTGCAGACGCCAGTTTCTCACTAATCCATTAAGCTTCATCTCTATAGGCTGAACTGTCTTCGAGTGTTTTGTAGATACTGGTGTCTAAAGGAGGCATTCGTCAAAGCTACTGGTGCTGGCTTGGGCTTTGGTTTTCACAGGCTGGAATTTCACCACAAAAACTGGACTGATATATCGGTTTATATCGATGGAATTGAATCAAGGGAATGGAAGTTTTCACTTTTCAAGATTGATGAACGGCACTGGGTTTGTTTCTATGCTCATTCATCTTTTTTACTTGTCAATGAAAGCTTTTGCTTTCGTTGTCTTTGGCATTGTAAAATGAAGTTGCCAATAAACATAGATATACACTTTTGTATTAGCTTCCCTATCCCTCTTCGATATAAGTCAACCTCGCCTAAATTTTCATCTGGTCGATCGTATTGCACCTTTTAGATCACAATGCATATACTTTCTTGAGTTCTTCCCTTCATTGTTCCTCTCATTGGCTTTGACTTGTGAGTTTGATTCTGTAGGCATCCATTGCCAGAGGACTTGCTAACGGAGCAGACGAACAATTTGATGCTAGTTTACCTGTCGCGGAGGTTGGGTTCACTCAAAGAACAGTCGACCAACTCATTCAGAGTCGTAGCCATGGAGCTCAACAAAATAGTTGCTAAATGGTGTAACTGTAAAATTATTGCAATCCTGTGATCACATGTTTGAGTCATGAAAATAACATCTTGTAATATATAATAACGCTATATATAATACCCAATATAATCCAAACTTTCAAACTCTTCATTGGGAGCTTCTTGTAACTTTTTGTTTTTATGTGAAAGGAAAAAAATGAGGATTATTTATTTAATTGTATTTGTTTAACTGAAACAAAATAGTAAGTTTAATTTAAATTTATTTATTTCCCCTAAAATGAAAACAAAATAGGGTTTGTTTAATTGCTTCAGACAAATTGTTTTGAATGGTTGGTTTGAAAACAAAATAGGATATATTCGTTTGAAATGAGATTCCGTCATTTTCCTCTCTTTTTTTTTCCTACCGAAATATCTTTTTCCCCAATACGCCCGCCGCAACTCCTCCCTTTTCTCTTTCGCCATGATCTGCGGATGAGCTCCATAGCCGCCGTTGCTGGAGAACGATGAAGAGCGCCGCCGAGGCTGCCGATGGAATCCGATCGTCCAAGGGAGCCTGATCTCGCCACGGGGACCGAATTGTCGGAGTGGGCTGTCTGTGACGCGCAGGAGATCGAAGGCGGAGACGACCCCAAGATTGTCGATTGGGAGGACCTGCAGCAGGAGCTCGCTCGACTCTGGAGCCTCTCTTCGGCGCTCAAGAAGGCTAAGGAGAGGAAGGAGTCGCTTTCCCAACGTCTGGAATCGTTCATCGAGGTAGGCCTTTTTCTCGTTTGTTTGGCCAGCGTTTGTCTAGGGGACCTTGCTCTCTATCTATCTCGATTCTAATAGAGAAGTCAGGCTGGGTGTTCGATTGTTTGACTATCTGAGTTTGCGCTTAAGATCATAGGTTCCCCTGTCTCACTTTGTTTTCCCAACTATAAAGTAGTTGCTGTAACACCTGTCAGTCTTATATCAATAGCTTGAATCAGTTCTTTGCCATGTTTTGATGAGTTTTAATTGGAGCAACGTTATATCAATAGCTGAAATGTAACTTAATTGATCGATACGATTCACACATCAACAGGTTATTTACGGCATCCCTGCTTGTAGATTCCTTGAATTATATCTTTGTTTGCTTTTTTATTAGTTATTAGTTGATACTTGATTTGCTTTCCCTTATTGTTTTTGGTGAAGATCTATCTCATATCTGGTAGTTCATTAAGTAACCCTAGCTAACTTTGGCTGATCACTTTTCTGCATGTGAACAGGCAAGAAAAGGATCATTACGCCAAGCAAATGAGTTAGAGGAGATGACGGATAAACTGGAAGCTAAGAGACTTGCCTTGGAAAACTTGTCCATGCACATTAAGCAGACTTCAGAGAGTTCACAAAAAGAAAGAGATAAACTTTACCACAATACCAGAGTGTTGCTGGTAGCTGGAAAGAGATTAACTGCATCCCACCAGCAGTTGCAGGTAGTGAGATTGATGCATCAGGCGTGCTTGCAGAAAGCATTTATCGTTAATTGTTTGCAAAGCATTGAGTGGTCTCTTGTTTCTTTTTCCAAAATTTAATTATCCGATTAAAATTCTCAAACCTAGAAAGTGAATGACGTGAACTGCATAAGAGAAAAGGATAAAAAGAATGGACTCCTTTCAGTGTATGATCACCAAATCCAGTGCTTTTTTGGTGGAATTTCGGTAAAGAGATGTGTAATTTTCTGGTCTTAAAATGTAGACATGAAGCAACTACAATAATCTTAAACATTTTATTGGAATGGAATTTTTTGTGTACCCAAATTAAAAGGTTTGGTGTTCCCTGGAAAATTTAAGAGAGCTACCTGGGCCAGTTTAAAAAGGTCAGGAGGCAAAAATCCTTCTACTTCTAACTAAGGTTATATTGAGATCTGTAGAACACTATTTTATTTTCTTAAATTTGATTCTTGTGTAACATATGAAACAAACTCTTACAGTGAAAAGCAATTGAACGCATAAGATACCAAGTCGGAGCCAATAATGAAACTATAGCTGCAAAAACTGAGAATTGTACTAAGCAGCTGTCTCGAACTTCTTTTCCAATTGTGATGCTAGAAAGGAGGTAAAAATAGAGAGAGAGACAAAAAAATGGAAAAATTTGGCTCAAGGAACATTAGTAATGAAAATGATAGTCCTTCATGAGCCATTATAAGATAATGGTTGGTGATTGGTTCCTAATACAAATCCTCTGCCAGCCATTGCCTGTTGGATCCCTCACAGAGCTTCAACTTTGATTCTGAATTTCTTAGACAAGTTGGAATAGCAAGAATTATGCAACACCAGGCTAGTGTCCAAGAGTTTGATGAGCTGGGGCATATTGACTAGGAAATGTTTGAAGCAGCATACACAGAGACAAGCAAAGCATAGGAGGGCTTGCCCTAGTCTGATGAGCACTGGGACTGTTCAATATAACAGTGTAGGAGTTGACAAATTAATTATGAAAAATAATCATCTCGCACACTAAAAGAAAGTGGCATTCCTTATCGCAGCTTGCCATTATTGGTTAATTGCTATGGCTTTATACATTATTGGACTTCAAAAATGCTGTATTGATTTTCATCTCTGGTCACCTGATCTACTCACTTGTTTTGTGCTAGGAAGCTAGTAAATTGCTATCTGGAGAAAGGGGATATCATAATCTGAAAAAGCTGCAAAAATTGCTTAGGCTGAGGCAAGGTGATATGGTAACTCAAATATCAACACTTTACTCAATCAAGAGTGCAAGTGAACAACCAGTTACGGAGGCCACTGATCCACATACTATTGGCACGAGTTCAAGTATGATTTCCTTTCTCTTCCTATTGATGGAGGGTGACTTTTTGTGAATATATCATATAGATTTTAATGATATCATGCATGCTTATGAACCTGTTAGTTATGCAAATACAATATTATCATGTAGAGCCATGCGTTTAGTATATGTCTGGATAGTTTGGAAGCTCAAGTACACTTGCTTCAATTTCAATATTTGATTTTACAATTTTTGGAATAAATTGGCTGGAGAATTTAGGTTGCATTTTTATATCATCATCCATATTAAAATTTTGCAGCATGGAAGAATAAACCCTTCTATAATTTTGGGTGTTTAATTGTGTTATGTGAATTAATGTACTATTTTCCAGAAGTTGATTCTCAATGTTTGTAGTTATTTGTTCCTGAAAGTAAATATGGTGACCACTTGTTATATGGGCATATATGTTCTGGGTCATGAAGTCCCAAACTTCATATTGTCTCTCCTTTACCTTTCTTTTACAGTCTCTCTATTATCCAATGTCTTAAAAGCACTATTATCCTCAACTTGGGTTCTACTTGCACAAAGAGTGTTAAGATTCCAATGAACCTTAAACTTCTGGGGAACCTTGAAAAACAAATGTGTTTTTGTTGGTTTTCTTGTAGAGACCGGAATTTCCATCTCCATATCAGTCATAGTGTGGATTTGGTACCTAAGTTGTAAAACAAGTAGGTATAGAATAAATCTTGGCCAAAACATGGAAAGTACAGTGGCCATATTCTAAAAATGGTAACTGTGTAAAAGAAATGGTTTCATTAGATGATGTTGCAGTAGGTTGGAATTCTGACCAATTACTTCTGGGTATCCTCTTCATTGATTCATTCTATAATTTGATTCATTATTGGGTTGATCATCATGATGATTATGACTACAACTGTTTCAAATTTTTGGGATTGCTTCACTATAACACTAGAATAAAAGTGATGTGATTATACTACTCCTTTATGAAATTTCTGCCAAATTATTGCACTCAGGTGGTGATCAAGATTCAGGTTCTTGTAAGGCATACTTTTTTTTGTGGCCTAATCTGAATATATCAGCATTTTTAATGAATAAGCATATCTAATGTCCTCACGGAGCCACATAGATCTAGTTGTAAAAACTCTTAATTATCCACTGTGAATAGCAAGGTTATTAGCATTACAGGACCATAGGTCTCTGTATTGAATCTGTCAACTGATATGGAATAATGAAGGGGTATAATTGGTTAATGTTGCAGATTTATTTGTTCTTGTGAAATAATTTGTTGGCATGATTTTTTACTTTATTGACATTATTGAGTTCTTCTCAGGAGGTTCTACTGGTCCATCCTCACCTTCTAAACCCCTGCACTTGTCATCTTTGACAATATTAGGTCTTCAACTAACTATGCTTCCTATAAAAACGATGGGTTACTTTAGTGACAAGAAGGAGGTTCAGATGTTTGCAAGTGCCTTGGGTTATGTTGCACATGTAAGATGTCATTTTGCTGGCAAGATAATAATTTTTTAATTATACTATTTGTCTTGAAAATATTTAAGTGCATCTAAGCTGCTTTCTTGAATGTCTTGTCATATGCCAGGGATGGTTGACTGTGTGTTCATACTTATTTGTTAATTTGTCTTTTCAGGCAGTCTCACTTATTTCATCATACCTATATGTGCCTCTCCGCTATCCTTTGCACTTCAAAGGCTCACGCTCATATATCTATGATCATACATCTACAGTTGATAATGCTGCATCTGATTTGATGGGAAACTCGGCATCATTAAGCACAAGCTCTAAGCCGATTGACTTTCCACTTTTTCTAGATGGTCAAGACACTACAAGAGCAGCCTATGCAATATTCTTATTGAATAAGGTTTGTCTGTGCTTCCATTTCTGCTCTGATGCATCTTAGTTTAGACCTCATATGACTGATCTCTTATCTTTTTTGATTGCCTAGATTCATTAAAAAAAATTCAGTGAAGGGAATAGGATAAAAAAATTGTAATAGTGATGTCAGTTTAAAACATTTTGCTTCTGTTTCTTGCCCATTCACTCAGAATAGGTTTTTTCCTGCACATTGTTACTTCCCATGTCACGATATTTAATGAAGGGATTATTTTCCCTTCAAAGTAGTTTTATTTAAATTCCTGCACATTGTTATTGCTCCATATCAAGACTTTGCGTGAGGTCAATATATAAACCTCCATCAATCTTTTCAGTATACAAAATTCCCGGATTTGCTTTGAATTTTTATATATGGTTCTCACTTTTTGCTTGCAGAATTTGGAGCAACTTCTGAATTACATCGGCGCAGAAAGTTCGGGCCCACGCCATATATTACCTAATTTAAAGGAGCTCATGCAGATTATCCTGTCAAAAGACTACCTTAACATGTGATTTCATTTACTTCCATAAGGTTTTGAAGACACGTAAATCTTACCAATTCCTTGGCAGCCAATTTGTATATTCCTGCCACCTTGGTGGATGTTTTATTTAAAGCGCCATTGGCCACGTTAGATTCTTCTGTGGTTGTCAGTCACACTTTCTTTTATGCTTTAAAATGCTATTTTGCATGACAGAAGACAGTATCATTTACATCTGCTGCGTATGCATGCATTCGTTTATCCAACCTTTTTATTTGGATATGTCATATGTGCAAATATACCGTAAGCCCTAAATCCAATTCTTTTTTACCTCATCAGTGTTGGCATTAGATTTTGTATTGTATCTATCATTATGACATAATATCCAGAATTAGGCGAAGGGTTGGTAATCTCTTTCAGTGACTTTGATCTATTTAGCCGGGATCAATAACCTGGACAGCATTAGATTGAATCTTTCTTTGGCTTTTCATTTTAAAGACAATCCTTTTTTTCTGACTTCGACTCTATATCACTGGAATTTTTCCAATTGTTTTGCTTATTC
Organism: Zingiber zerumbet; assembly: GCA_037833815.1. Taxonomy (NCBI): domain Eukaryota; kingdom Viridiplantae; phylum Streptophyta; class Magnoliopsida; order Zingiberales; family Zingiberaceae; genus Zingiber; species Zingiber zerumbet. The sequence continues at coordinate 19,130 of JBBMJZ010384658.1, read as the reverse complement.
GGCACATGAAATTTATTATTTCCCTTCAACAAAGTCAACTGATGTGGTTGATTGCAGAGCACGACCTTCGTGCTGCAGGTTGCCTAATTTCATCGCCAAGTGATGTTGATTGCAGACCATACTGATGTCTACCTGGTGACTGCATAACTTTGACTTGAGCAGCATTCAAGACCAATCGACTCCGGCAGCATGAACGGAATTTGGTATTTTTCCTCTACTTAAAACCTCACCATTGATCATATTTTTTTCTCATTGATAAACAATGGAACAAGATGACATTGTTAAAGCAACACATTTAAGAAAAACACAATAAGAATTGTGATTTCTGCAATAACAATGCCATCTTACATTTTATCTGCTACATATCATTTCTAGATGACTTGTGCAAAATATAGGACATACAACAAGAATAGAAAAATGATTAGGGTTTGAACTAGTGTGTTTGGTAGCTAGGAACTGCTCCTGCATGGTACCTACATCCTTTTTCAGTCAGATTAGGTAGGTTGGTTTAGAAATCAGACTATCTTCCTATCTGCATCTATCAGTGTTCAAATTGAAAACTTTTTAGCCTCCAAGTCCCAGTAATATGTAGCGAACTAGAGTGATGGGAAATGCAATTATCATTACAAAACATATGGCTGCACCTATTTAGCACATTCCTTTAGGCTGATGCTGTTTGTGGATTAACAATAATCTTGTAGCAATATTTCTTATCATCTATAGGTAATTTTCCTGATTATTATTTTTCGTTTCTGATTTACTAGACTTGCATGATTGTGATATGCAAGCGAACTCAGCAGGGCCTGTAACAAACCTGACAGCCATTAACAAACCTGTAAACAAGAACAAAGGTCTGTTCACTCTTACAAACATTTTTCGTAAAGACACTTGATCCAACTTGTACTCACCAAGACTGAACATGACCATCAAAAGTCCTGCATCAGACAGCAAAGAGATTGACCTTGCAACAGTAGTAGCTATTTCGGTTTTGAAGTTCAACTGGAGTTCAACCATCTGAAGAAGACAAGAGACCGAGTACGTGTTCGAGTTTCTGATCAGGGCCGGGTTAGCAGGCCGTGATCAATATGAGCCTGCTTTGCAAGGCTCTGCCTGTCTGTGCCTGTTCGGCTGTTCCTCGAGCTGGAGTCGTCGTTACATACACATCGTAAGGCATCATGGTTGACAGAGTTCACAAAATTTAAACTACAAGTGAACAAGGAAGACCTGCTTGCAGCCACACAATTAACTAAGGTGTTGAGATATGAAGCTCAATATTGAAGCTTTTTCCCTTTAGATGCTTTCCAAAAGTCAAAAAAAGGAGGCCAACAAAAGTTGGATTCTTTCCCTGTCAAAGACTTGACATTCTTATGCCTCCATGTCTTAGAAAATTAAATCCAAATAATTATTTAATATTATTATAATACCTAAAAAATATATGATTAAATGTGTATTAAATTGCCACGTCTGTCTAAAATCGGGAATTTATTTTTTTTTATTTCTAAAATTGGAAAGGGTGCAGTAGCAATTTTGATAAACTTCAGGGGGGGGGAGCAACTGGAATTTTCTCTCAATTAAATACTTCCGCGCACCCAGATCTACACCGTCTCCCACTTCCATTTCTGCTTCTCGAAGACCAGGTCTTCTTTCTCTCTCGCCTCAGATCCAGTCATCCTCCCACCTTCTCTTCTCTTTCGCGATCGCCTTCGCCATTTCCGCCGGGTAAGAGCGGAGGAGGAGGAGCAGGCATGGGAGGCAAAGAGGGCAACGGCGGTGCCGGCGGCGGGGTAGGGATCATGGCGGCGGAGGGGGTGGTCCGCAAGGTGCTCCTCGCCTACGCCTACGTCGCGATCTGGATCTTCCTCAGCTTCACCGTGATCGTGTACAATAAGTACATCTTGGATCCCAAGATGTACAACTGGCCCTTTCCGATCAGCCTCACCATGATCCATATGGCCTTCTGCTCCTCCATCGCCTTCCTCCTCATCCGCGTCCTCCGCCTCGTGGAGCCGCCGTCTTCGCCGTCGATGACCCGCGACCTGTACGTCGCGTCCGTCGTCCCCATCGGCGCCCTCTACTCCCTCTCCCTCTGGTTTTCCAACTCCGCCTACATCTACCTCTCCGTCTCCTTCATCCAGATGCTCAAAGCCCTAATGCCGGTCGCCGTCTACTCCATCGGCGTCCTCCTCAACAAGGAGTCCTACAAGAGCTCCTCCATGCTCAACATGCTCTCCATCTCCTTCGGCGTCGCCATCGCCGCCTACGGCGAGGCCCGATTCGACGCCTGGGGCGTCACACTCCAGCTCGGCGCCGTCGCGTTCGAGGCCACTCGCCTCGTTCTCATCCAGATCTTGCTCACCTCCAAAGGGATCTCCCTCAACCCGATCACCTCCCTCTACTACGTCGCCCCTTGCTGTTTTGTCTTCCTCCTCCTTCCCTGGTCCTTCATCGAGTTGCCCCTCCTCCGCGGTCAGGCCGCCTTCCGCCCCGATCTTCTCGTCTTCGGCACCAACTCCTTCTGCGCCTTCGCCCTCAACCTCGCCGTCTTCCTGCTTGTCGGGAAGACCTCTGCGCTCACCATGAACGTCGCCGGCGTCGTCAAGGACTGGCTCCTCATTGCCTTCTCCTGGTCCGTCATCCGCGACAGAGTTACCCCCATCAACCTCTTCGGCTACGGCGTCGCCTTCCTCGGCGTTGCCTACTACAACCACGCCAAGCTGCAGGCTCTCAAGGCCAAGGAGGCGCAGAAGAAAGCTCAACAGGCCGATGAGGAAGCCGGGAAACTCCTCGGGGAGATGAAAGGTGATCGTAACAGCAACTCTGGGTCTTGATCGATGCCATGTGATCTCCTATCTATCTGCTTTTATTAGCTTTCCTTGCCGTATGCTTCTCATTTCAGATTGATAAGCTTTTTATTTAGATACGCAGACGCAGGCCAATACTTCATGCATTAATAATGCAATTCTACTCTTCTTTTTAGTTACTTTAAAAAAAAATTAATTATGGTTTCAAATTTAGGACATATCCTTAATTTAAATCGACTCTTGTACTAAATCCAACTACTTTCAAGTAATGGTGATAAAAGTTTATTTCTTCACTTGTTTGAGCCATGACAACTTGTTAACTTCTGTTAATCCATCAGTTTTCTTATGATCATATCTTATTTAGAGTATATGCATGAGTTCTGTGATTCATTTGTTTAATTATTCCATGTGTGGCCATGATTGGAAACCAAGAAAAGGCAAGAGTATGAATCATGTCCTAAATGTCATTTGTTGATGAATGAGGAGTCGAGTATGAAAACCCATGTTAATTCTATTATCCTTTTGCTCAAATTAGAGTAGAGTGTTGAGTCTTTGCACAACTTTTTGGTAAGCAATACGTTGTGCAAAGTTAGATTCAAGGTCGGATTTGAGTTGCATTGATTCTAATGATAATTTTGAATCTAACCAATTAATCCTTTCCAAATTCAAGTTCTTCGGATCCACTCGGATTTTTTTTTCATTCGTATAAAATTAATTTTTCTCTTTCCATTCATTCATGGTATGTGTTATTGGCTTACAGATTAATTTACTGTCTAATATGCATTTTCAATTTTTATTTTTTCCCTATATGTATTAGTATGACATCGTATTATATATGAAATATAATATGCCGTATAAAATCTTTATTGGATTTAAAGTCCCAAGTATGATTGATGCACTATGTTAGATCCTAATTAATCAACTAGAGAAGATTTTCTCAGTCGAAAATTGGAGTCAACTAGCAAGCCCCATAAAAGGTCATTTGCTTTCAAAATTATCAAAAATAAAAAACAAAAATTATTCTGCCTTACTAAATTTATAAGAGACATTCGGCATCCTCGACTGAAAGGTGCCGAGGATGCCGAATGTTTCTGTACATATAAAAATATATATAATAATATGAATTTATAATATTTTCAAAAAAATAATTTTAGACAATTTAAAATTTTAAAACTAAATTAAGCAATATAAATGCTCATTAAAATTAAGAAAAACAAAATCAGATTAAGCTTGAATTTAGGGCTAAATATTCTATAAGATTGATTGAAACGGATAAATTAGTTTTTTTTTCAAACTAATCCATCTAATTTTTTAATAAAAATAGAGTAGATAAAATATCAATTAATTCAGTTAAAAATTAAATTAATCAAATTTTTTAATAAGGATAGAATCAAGAGATTTAATCAAATCAAAATTAAATTTTTTGTTTTATTTTTTATTTTACTTGCAAGATTTATCGATTCAATTTTTATATTTCAATTTAAATAAATAAGGATTTTTAAAATCAAAATAGAACTAAATTAACTGATTAAATTAATTTTATTTGAAAAAAATAAAATATACACCACGCATACCTATAACCGATTAAACTATGAATGAAACTAAAATGCCACGCCGTATTTTATGAAATTACTTGGTTGGTGAAAATAGGATCGGATCATCCATCCTAAGATTAATTGAATAGATTTAAATACCTAATATTTAAAAAAAACATAAAAAAGGAGTTCCGCATGCTCGTCGAAGAATGAAACAATATTAACACTCATGCCGACCGACAGGCACAACTAGAAAGTCTACACCTACAACGCTAAGAACCTGGCAAGAAAAATCATCACGTTCAGATTCGCACAAGTAAACAACCATGCATGGGCAGCTGAACAACTTCCTTAGCAGCCACAGGCCCACAGTTCTTGCAAATGGGTACACACACCTGCTCACTCATTTACAACTTCATTCCTTCTCACAGTAAAAGATTCCAAGTTCTAAAACATAAAGCAAGATCAAAGTCTTGGAGAAGATAAATAAACAAACAAAACATTTACCAGCTGCAGCAAGTGTAGCATCCAAATCTAGATACAACTTCATTCATTCTCTCACAAAGATTCTATATTCTAAACCATAAGACAAGAAAAATTACTACTAAATTTTACATAAAAGATTATTATCCTATGGCATGTTTGGCTCAAAGGGCGAGAAGACTTTTATGCATGCTTGCTCTGCTGCATTAGTTCATGCCAGGCTGAGTGAACTCACAAGTGAATGGAAAAGATCTAGAGCCACCAAAACAATTACATTTTAGAACAAGCAATATCATTTTGGCATTGGCTACCAGAAGATCTCCATTCCTTTTATCTGTCAATGAAATCTCAATCCATATATATAATAAGAGGATATGGTATCACAGGGAAACAATTGCCTCGCTTTCAGACCTTTCATCGGTGAAGAATACATTTGTTAGTAAGATTTCAGAAGATAAAAAGGAAATTGATTGAAAGGAAACACTCAACTTTGAAGAATGGCTTCAATGTGTCAGGCTCCCTCTAGTTCAGTGGTTTTTTGAGAATCCAATTGGAAAAGGTTTTGATTCATAGAATGTATATTTAAGCCTAAAATTTACATCGACTAATATATGAGTTTTGGTTAAACTTCCATGATAAACTGCAGTGGCTGTGGTACCATGACAAATAAACTTCCATGATAGACTGAATTCTAGTGCCGACTATTTCTTTATTGAAAATATTCAGTTTAGGCGAAATATTGTCACTAACCAGCTATAAGACAGAACTAGAGCAATCATAAAAAAGGTACTAATATTAAATATAAATGAATCAACAGTGGCAAGTTATTTCCTACAGACGAAACCATCAAGAACAAACTAAGTTTTTGTATGTTCTTCAGCATTATATCTGCTTCATTCTAGCGGAAACTTATCCATTTTGCACTGGATTCAACTCGAACTTACTTTGAATTTAAGCAGGCATAAACAACTTGAATATTAATCATGCAGCTTGCATATAATTCGACAATAAATAACAGAGTCAACAATTTCAAGGTGGCTGTAAGGATTGTATCCATTCATAGGTCGCTATAAGTTCCCAACAAACATTCAGACTAAGCAGCCCACATATACAGGATCATAACTGAGGTGGTAAATATCAGGTGTAGTAAAAGAGAGGAAAAGGATATGAAATAATTCAACGAAATAGATTGCCTGACTATAATGGAAATCATGGCACACAAAGGGATCAATCATGAGATAAGATAGACTTCCTTCTGTTGTAGCACCGAACCAAGTCACATGTAAACTAGTCGACAGGCATGAAGTCTGAATCTAGCAGAGACCATTCAAGCGGGTAACAGGTGTTAGCATAAGTTTCTTTCCAGCCATAAACTCAGTGTATCAATAGCATATCAAACCTATTCCAGTTTATTGCAAATTGCAATGGCAACAATCATTAATGCCCATCACTTGGCAACATTATCATAGAATATTTTCAAGGAAAACAAATCTAAAAGCTTCTAAGTTCCATGTATGATTAGTCTCAAAATTTGGTGGTAGGACAACTATAACGTTCACGATGAAAAGAACTAACAAGTATTCACGATGAAAATATTCCGATGACAATATTGGTATATACAAAAAGGATTCCAAGTGAAGTATGGACAAAAAAGTTGCGAATAGAGCATGAAATTGGTTACAAGTGCACCTCAGCTACTGGTTCTAATTCCATTGCTCTGGCCTCTATCACAGCAATTTCTTCCTTGAGCAGTTTAATCTGCATTTCAAGAGCAGATTCTTCAGCTTTCATCATGATACGCTTTTCTAGTTCTTGTTCCAGTTTCATCTTTGCTTCATCAGAAACAGAATTCATTCCAGGTTGCAATGGGATTACGTATTCGAAAAGTGACCCAAAACCATTTCTTTGATTAAAATCTCCCATCATTGGCTTGTCCTCATTGATTGATGCATCGACTACAGTAGCTTCAGATGTTCCAGATTTTACAGATTGAGAAATCTCAGAATTATGTCTAATTTTGTCGACACAATCGCTTGAAGGGTTGAGGCACATGTGCTCCTTTTCTTTTGTCATAGACAAATGAAAGTTTTCAGATTCAGTAGCACTCGATTGAAGGTTCTCTGATTCTACACTATCATTCTCGCCAGAAACCGAATTATTCCCATAAGCAAGACAATCAGAAAGCATGGCATCGTAGAACTCTTGCAATTTTCGCTTCTTTGTACTTGGAAAAGTTTGGAGTTTCTTCATCTTTTTTTCTGGAACAACTACTATTTGACTATCCTTCATATCCTCCATGGATGGTTGCAGTTGAATGTCGGTTTCGACTAACTTACTTCCTGAAGGAATGCATTGTTTCCACCAAATTGAGTACTGTAGTGTGATGCTAGACTTGCAAAATTGTGCAGGGATATAAAAAGCAACATTTTTGGAAGTGATATCGTAAGTCCCCCACGCAATTTCCCATGTCGAATTATAACGAGGAAAGTGGCAAGGTAAATCCTGATCCAATCCAAACTGCATCGCCACGCGATGAGGCAGATACTGCTCGACACAGTCTACCCCAACAAGCTCAGCAACCTTTAAACACTGTGCAAATGTTCGAACCCCTTCATTCTTTGCTTCTTCACCTCGAACCCACACACCATCATCCCTGTAGAAAGATGGCCTGGTCCAATTCTCCAGGCTAACAGTATATGGGCGCCATAGAAAATTCGATGACTCCAAAACTTGAACAACAAGAGAGAAATCTGACTTCTTACCCACATCATGCCACCTTGCTATCCTAGGTTCGCCATTATCGATCAGGTTCTGCTTATCCGGCCTCAAAGCCAAGAAATGCTCCCACAACCAGACCTGGAGGTAATCTAAAGGCGCCCACAAAACCAAAGGGTCAGCCTTTTGGCTGGTTTGAAAGACAAGGTACTCATTGGCAAGCCTCAAGTCCCGGTAGAAGCTAGCTAGAACAGAAGGGCCTAGGGCAATCTTTATTCCCCGTGCCAAACGAACAGCAATGGGGAGCATGTGCTGCTTCACAGTTTTGATCGGAGGACCAGGAAACACGAACCGGGACAGCCACAGAGCCAAGAACGCGACGTGCTCCAGGTCGCCGCCGTCCCCTTCGATGAAATGCCTCATCCACGCGCTTTGATCCGCTTTCTTGCTGGTGCTTCGATTGAACGTCCGGTGCTCCCTTATCATCCTCTGCTCGATCTCCGCGAGCTCCCCGGACAAGGATCCCCTGACAGGCTCTCCGAGCACGGGGAGCCCGCCGAGAACCATCATGTCTTCCAAGGTCACAGTGGCCTCCCCCCAGGGGAACACGAATGTGCTGGTCTCCCCGCACCAATAGGCGGCCACCCCCAAAATCGCCGCGTAGTCTCGCTTGATCTTGTAAGTAGAGACCACAACGGCATTCAGGATGCCGGCTCTCTCCCACAGATCGCCGTAACGGGGACGGAGCTTGTCGACCCAGTCGCCCCACTTGCGCAAGGGGCTGCCCCAGCCCCGGAACAGCACCTTGGACTCGCGGAGATGATCCAAGGAGACATTTTTACACACGGAAGGAGCGAATGGGGGAGCGCTGACCTTTTCGCCGGGGTTGTGGCCGAGGAAGAAGGCGACCCTCTTGTCGATCGGATCGTCGGTGCGGTGGGGCGATTCCGGCACCATCTCCGCCTCGCGCTCCGCCACCAGCAGGATCTCGTCGTCCCGCGGATCGTCCATCCTGCGATCGAATCCAAAAGGGAGAGGGGGGAAAGGAAGGGCGAAAGAGGGAGGGATTAGAAGGGTTTTCGGTGGATGCGTCGTCTGGGACCTGGAGTGGTGGGTGTGCCTTACCAACTGGGGACGTGGGGGGAGAGCGCGGTGGTGCTGAAGCAGGTCGCCACTTGCCCTGCAGGGCAGTTTCGATCTCGACCGTGGCACAAATGGCGTGATAAGGGGCGATGCGTTGAACGCTTTTTCTCACTTCCCGAGATTGGCTCCCAATTTGCTTTAAATGGATGGGACGGTCCGACGGTGGCGTCAATAAATGATGCCCTAAATGGAAGCTTTTATTTCCAAATTTGCTAATCAAAAATATCATTAAGCTTTTAAATACCAAAATCCAATTATCATGAGCCTGAAGCCTGGAGCCTTCTTCTTCCCCTCTCAACTTGCAAAATCTCAACTTATTTAGATAGTTTAGGGTTTAAGATTTAGGATTCAATCTGCGACAAAACTTCTATCCGAGAACACACAATAGAGCCGTAATAGTTAAGTGAAGTTTAATCCACAAAATAGTTTGATCCATAGACAACATAGAAACTATCAATAAGCTACATCGAGGTGAACTTTTTAAACTAAACTCGTAGCACAGTGGGCATAATCTTCTACCTTGTACACAAAATGACAATCAATTGAGGCTTCGCTTCAAAAGGCGTCATCGCGACCGCGAGTAGATGTCGTCAAACTGTAGTTTCAAAACTGTAGAGGCAGTGAAGTAAAACAGGATATTGTTCAGTGCGATTCGAATAATTGAAAAGTAATCTGCGAATCTTCTGCTTATGGAGATTACCAGAGACAAATTTCTCAGATAATGTCGTCGCATGAACCTAGAACTTCAATATCAAGCCTACAGGGCAATGGTCACTCCCTGGAACATCCGGGCATATGTATGAGTCGTAAGCCATGTCAGAAATGCTTTCTGAGACGAGGAAATAATCGAGCCGCCACCCTGGTATTCACAGCAGCCAAGACATGAAATGGAAAACTTGAGGGAACAGCGAAGAATAGACACAAAAGAAAGTAGCTTCCACAATATTAAATAATACCATATGAGCGAAAACCAGTAAACTGCATGATACATGTGGCAAATGCACTTAATCAAATGAACAAATGTTTAAAGATCTCAAGTTGAGTCCATACGCAACCATTCTTTAGATGGATGGATAGATTTGAAATTCTACTGTAGAAGTTCTTTTGCAATTTTCTCTGAAACTATGCATAAGCTTAAGCGAAAGGAACAAGAATGTACACAGATCTAAAAGCTCGCAGTCTATCGAACAGACCAGTCTTAAGAAGTTGGTTTTCACAGCCTTAGCATTTATGGATCTAGGAGTGTAAGAATAAAATCACAAAGAAAGTGTGTTTCTGCACACCATACACTACACCGGAGCTCCCAATTAGATGACGAATACATGCTTGGATGCTTGAATTTTGACCAAAAAATGAAAACTATAGATGGTTAAACTATCGGAAAAAAAAATAAGTTGGCATACCTTTGTTAGTCTTTCGTCCACCATGTCTATAGCCCCAGTAAGTGTAGCCGACTGCATTTGGATGCTGTTTTCTAAAGGTATCGACAAATCCTCTAGATAAAAAGTTCATTTCAAATGAGTCTCTTTCCTCCTTTGTGAAACCGGCACTTCTGCGATTACCCTGTCATTAACATATGAATATACCACAATTCATCTCTAACGCAGACCATCAGAAATATTTTTGAAAGAAAAAATTTCTCATTTGCAGGTTCTGATGTAGCAAGAGAACATTTTCTAACTGTGCAATTGAATTATTTGTTTTTATTTGCAGATTAGAGAACTAATTAGTATTCCTATAATTATGTATTGGCCACTACAAAAATCAGCATCACTTAAATATCCCTATGCATATTCTAATATTTCGAATACTACTATTGTTAAAATCCATCCAACAAATTGCCTAATTATTCTTAATGATTGTAATTAACAGTTTAAAATATTAAGTCAAAGAACTTTCTTGCTTTCAGGTATTAATGGCAACTGTACATTAGGCTAGATCATATGTAATCCTGGTTATTGAATATTTCATTATTTGCAGTCATCATCATTAAGTTCTATTAGTTAACTCTATTTGCTATCTACAGCATCGATCTTAGTGCCATCAACCTAATTATATTTCCAAAATTTGCAGTATTATGCAGTATTCTCAAGAGTGAAGTTAATAAAATACAGCTGAAATGTCGTATGCTTTTATCTGTGTTCCATTGCATATAAATATTAGCATTCTTAGCCATGTAGACCAACAATAGAGATTCAATTCCACCAACAAAAGTTGAGCATTGGTTTATTGTGACTGGAGGTTTATAGTAAAGTTGTTTGATAGAAGTGGAACTAATTCTAACTAAACCATAACATGATATTCTTGTAATAGTATTCCTATAAACTAAATAAATAGAAATGAGGCTTTTCTTACAGCAGGATCATAGATGTCGATCTCTTGATGTGCACAATTGAGGTCACCAGTCAAAATCACAGGTTTTGATTGCTCAAGTTCCTGCATAAACAAAATGATAAGTACTAATTTAGCAAATAACAAAAGTATCCATATTGGTAATTGGCCATAGAAACTAAAAGCAATGACCAGAATGATTAACCGAAAGTAAGAATACAAACAGAATTATTGAAGGAATAGTAAAGAATTATTGCTAACAATTACATTTATGAAGCCAATATACAACCAAAGTACTCTTTGACTCTTGATACTCTAGTAACTAGCATCTTAGATGTCAAAATAAGCTTTCAGAAGATCTTAAACCATTATACAGTAGTGCTCCTTGACATAATCTTCATCTTCAACCGGTGGTTCAGTGCAAAAAAAAAGAAGATAAGACTGTTCGTTTACCAAATTTTCTTCCAGTCTCTTTACTACTGAACAGTGCAGTGTAGATTAAACTTTAAATTTAATCATGGCAAAATAGAGGTGCTGTAAGTCCCACCAAATCCATCAATTGCTTCGAGGTGAAATCACATAAATATGGAACTCTCGTTTTCATTTCTTAAAAAGATGTCTTTAGGTTTTACCAGCAGTTAATGTCCTTTGTATTCTCAGAAAAAACAAATCATACAAGATTTGAGACTGGCCACAATACTATTTCATTGCACATATCCTCGTGAAAACTCCAAAACAATAATATATTTCACTAGTCAAAACTCCAGATAAATAATAAAGAATTCAATTTAACCAAAAAGTTGCACAGATTAATTAATTAACAATCCAGGCAAAACATTGTCATTAAAGATCATGCATAAATATTCAACTAGCACTGAGGCAAGCAATCATACCAGCCAACTAACTCATTTACATATGCGGGCTGGCAGATCAATCTGCTAGTTGTCTCACGAACTTCTAATAAAGTTTATGGTTAGAGTAAGGTGATATAGTATTAGCCGTGAGACAACGTAATGTTTGGCACTCTCAACTAGAGCAAAATCTAAGATCTAGCATGAGAATGCAACTGAATTCCTCAACTAGATTTAGCATACCAAAATCTAAGATCTACAAGAGCAAATATCACGCCAGAGTGCTTAGTTGCTGTTTCTGTAAAATGAATAAACTAAAACATAATGGTTGCAATAATTATGTTTTTTCCCCTATCACGCTTATCCCTGACAATGTTTCTCTGATAGTATGAAAAAAAAAAGCATCTTGACTACATGCCAGCCAAAACATTCTGAAGTATGTAATAAACTGCCAGCTTAAATTTAAAAACCTACATAAACCTCATACAAAAGGAAGAAACAAACTTGTGTTAGTCGTAACTTACTTTCATGTGTTTGCTAAGAGATGGATCCCATTCCTCAATCCGATAGTTCTAATGAAACCAAAATATCAGATTTTGTCATTGTCACAAGAAGACGACTGGAGAATCAAAAAAGACAAGTAAAATGAAATGAACTACTGCTTACAAGCCTCTTCAGACCATCACCAGAATTGGGCACATATGCACAGATCAAATAAAATGTATCAAACTCCACTGTCACTAGGCGCCCTTCACCATCATGATCTAGTATACCAAGTCCATACTTCACCGAGATTGGCTTGATCTATTTTGCAGTAATGTGGATTGGGTAAGGCGGATAAGTATTCTGATATATATGTAGTTTAGACAATCTCAAGAAGCTTAAAACAATTACTATAAAAGACAATTAGAGCCTTTTTCATGAACAAGTTAGCTCAAGAAGGTAAGCTAAAACTATTCAAAGAGATAATTCAAGCCCCTTAGTAAAATGGAGTATTTCTGTGAACAATAGAAAAAGAAAATGTGAACCATGTAAATTAGGACCTGAGATATATTGATAAAACCAGAACTAAAAGCCTAAGCATATGATAGTCAATAACTAAATCTAGCAGTCAACATAATTGCTAAACTTTAGAATGTGCCTGAACTACCTCAAGAAAACTTGATCGGAACAATAACATGCAGTTCCTTCACATCAGGCCATCCTCAATTCCTCAGTCTAAGGAACCAATAAGGACAGAGCTGGGAAAAAACATTTAGCTAGAATTCTTTTGAACACATCATTGGACTACTGTATGATGAAAGATAAAAAATATGATGTAGAATTCTTAAGTCTCAAAATTAACTCCTGATAGAAAGAGTGTTTACATAATCAATATACTTTACTTTTGTCTATTTGATCACTTAACCCCTAAAATCGTTTGTCAGGCTTAGACAATAAAGCTATTCAGAGATCTTATGTTTTTTTGCTTTACATACTAGAAATCTATATGAGTCAAACAAGGTTGGGTTGAGCCGCTACTTTGGAAAGAAAAACAATCAACCTGGATTTATTCAGCTTACTAAAAATCTGAACCCCAAGGGAAAACATTCATTTTTTGAGATTTTCCAATTTATATCATATCATGTAAATTCTAGATATAATATTCACAATTATAAACTTACCATGCATATATATGACAAAATCAGAAAAGGCTCACGTTCTAATAAAACAAAAACAAAACTGGAATCCTAGGACCACATGTTCCATCTTCTCAAACATTGGCTTGAGGATTTGGTTTGGAGTCATCAATTTTACCCCTAGGAATCTAGAATATGTTAATAGGCCTTGTGATGAAGTTCGGTGTCGAGGTCGAGTAGTGGAAGTGATGTGGACACACCTTCAAGATCTAGACTACTTAAGATCTGGACTTTGTCAGGATTTTGATTTTTTTCCTTTATTAAATTGAGCATAAAACTAGGAATTAACCAATCAGTGATGGCTCTCATGGTTCCCACAAAGACAAGTTCTTATCATTTTAGTTATAAAATATCAGAGTTCAAAACCTATATTGGAGCAAGTTATAAGATTTTATCATTTTATGGTTTATAAACACAATTTCTCTAGAAGCCAGAAACATGATTAAAGATGCTAGACTGTTAGTAGAAGAAGAATAAGCATCCTCATTAAATATATGCTAACATCAGAATATACATACCCTTGAAATAATCGCAGTTCCAGAATAGCCAAGTTTTGAAACACTACAAGTCCAGAAGCTGTTGTTATAGCCTTCAACTAGGCAATCCTTGATTTTCTCTACATCATTCTCCTATTCAGAAATTAAAAACTAAACTGATTCAGTAAAAGATGGAAGTCCAATAATGGAACCAAGAAAGGTAAGATGATACCAATTTAGTGAGTCAATATTGGTGTCAGTAACATACAATCATTGCTTATTTTTCACAGTGTTAGGGGAATTACAAATGTGCATTAATCAATTTAAATTAAATATGAACGTCCTTGCCTTCATTTTAGTCTCTTGCAAGGATAGAACATCAAAATCCTCTTTTTCTGCCAACTGAAGCACAGAACAGCCATCTGCTTTGAGTAGTGCTCTCAAGCCATTGACATTCCATGAAATCATCTTCACATATTTAATATCATTGGTAGGATGTAGGGGTCTCATAATTTTGGGATTATAAGGGATCCACCCAGCCTGTGGCTTCTTGTGAGAAAGTTTTGCCCAAGGTTCGCTTGCATTCATTTCAAAGCTTGTTTGATGCAAAACTCCTTTGTCATTTTGCATACATAAAATGACATGTAATGGCAGTGGTCAACTTTAAAACAGAGTCAGGCAGCTTGTTTAAAGAATATTTTCCATTACAAATTCTTACCACCAATTGATTGCTGTTCTCCCCTACTTCTCTTGTTTACTTCAGGAACCGTTGTCAAATTAGCAGCATTATCTTCAGTTGATGAAACCTTTAGTTTTCTTTTAGATGTCATTGGATGCAGTTCCTCATTACCAATCAGAACTTTATCTGATGCTGTACTAGCTGCAAAATTCACCTCTAAGAAAAACTACCATTGAGTTATGTATTTATTAAGTAAAAGTTAAGAGACACCAAGATGCAAATCCACACCATTCTCCCCACTGGATGAGAGGGCCATTAGAGCTGACACTAGATCCTTCTTACTACCTCTTGATGGAATACCAGCGCTCCTTTAGTAGAAGCCCAAAAACATGAGAAAGCAATCACCATAGTGAGTTTAGAATAATGTTTCAAATGAGATATGCAAAACATACTTAGCGAGGGTTCTGAGTTTATTAATTGTCATAGCACTAAGGTTACTAGAACTGTTCCATGACATTCCAGGTTCAACATTGGTTTCATTAGCATCCACCTACAAACACAACGAGCCAAACACAGTCATGCAATTGGAAGGGCAAACTTGCCTGCAATTTTATCCAAATAATGCACCTCAACAATGGTCTTCTCAGATTGTGTCATGGAACGGGAAAGTGTCGTCAGCTTCTTATTATTCCCACGGGTCGCCATGGCAGTGACAGTCCTGGAGAATAAGTTCATACAAGGCACATCAAAACTGATGTATTTCAACTCCAGGGTTGATGACCCTGAGCCCCATTTCCCAGGTACTAGCAATGCTCGGCACCACATAATAATCTATAAAACAAGTGATCCGTCACTCGAGCAAAAAACAAAAAATTTTCAGTGATCCCTAACCAGTATTAACCAAATAGCATATAAAAGACATAAAAACAACAACAACAACAACAACAAAAAATCAGGCACACTGAGCCAGTCATATAATGGAACTGCATCAACGAATGATTTTGTTTATTGGTCCAAAGTAGACACGTATAAAAGATTGTAAAGTAGATGCCCAAGGAAATCAATCAAATGCTTCCAAGAAGCGGGGACAATAGGAGAAAATAGTATCTTCCGTCATCAAAATCTCAGCCCTATCTCTAGCCCTAGATAGAAGGAAGCGCGGTGCAAGCAGAATCGATAAGGTAGGGAGGGGAAGAAGGTCCAGGAGTATGACTTTGAGGAAATGGCTGTGGTGCGGATCGGCAGCATCGCCCTACGCTGGACAAACCATCGCCGGCAACAAAAGCATCTACGACAGAAAGGGACTCGATAAGAGTTGGAACAGTGGAGCAGCCCACGGGCAGCATTTTAGATATTACGGAAAGTCGACGTAATTAATAAAACTCGAGGGGTTTGTTTGTAAAACTCATTTACTGCGAACCGGGTGGCATAAGAAAACCCTAGCCGTGGTCTGGGGAGCTCGATCGGGCGAAGATGGCGTCGGCGCTGTTGAGGGCGAAGCGCGCCGCGGGTTTCTCGTCGGCGGTGACGGCGATGTCGACGGCGGCTATACGCAGGGCGTTCGCGTCTCTGTCCGTGGGTTCGGATATCATATCCGCCGCACCCAATGTGGCGCTTCAGAAGGCGCGCTCCTGGGACGAAGGCATCGCCTCCAAATTCTCGACAACGCCTCTGAAAGACATCTTTCAGGTTTTCATTTATTCCCTTTTCCTTTCAATTTCTTTTATTAGAACACTTCAACTTTTATCATTTTTTTGATCTTGATGTTCTCGAATTTACAATTGTTGTACATTTCAGGGGAAGAAAGTTGTCATCTTTGGATTGCCGGTAAGTTGCAATATTGCCTTTCTAGTTTAATCAGTGATTCCAGTTCTTCATTTTTATCTGCTATATTTTTCTGCTCAAAACCACTAATAAAGGAAGAGAAACATACAAATGGAATGCAAAAATGCATGAAAGCATAAGAACAAACAGATAGTTCTTGAAAAATTGAAAACAGTTAGACAGAAAACAGAAAAGTGCAGACAAAATCTTCAAAATTTCTGCAATTTTAGAACTAAAGAGATTTCTAACTCATTTTGTGTAAGTGAAGCTCTCCATTAGTCTTTTGATTACTCACGTTGCTAACTATGCACTACATTAACCTTCAGGGTGCTTACACTGGTGTTTGTTCAGCGCAACATGTTCCTAGCTACAGGAACAACATCGAAAAGTTCAAGTCTAAAGGCATTGATTCTGTGATCTGTGTTGCTGTCAATGATCCATATGTTATGAATGGATGGGCCGAAAAACTTCAGGCAAAGGAAGCGGTGAGTTTCCTGTTTGACTTGCTATGCCTGTAATTCTTGTCGGCATGAAATACAATAAATGCCAAATTTTTATAGTCATTCCTGTAAATGGAACATTTATCAATTAGATACATCACATATGGGATGGATGATATCTTCATGCCCTATTTCTTAGTTAAACTGAAGGGATGTTAAAAATATTGTTAATTTTTATTAACAAGATACTTCAAGGAATTTCTCGGTATCATATTCATGCTGTTGAAAATAAAGTGGTCTTTTGTCTGGCTGTATTAGTTAGAATTGATATAAAAGAATAATTAGAAATTTTAAAGTTGGAATAGTCATTTGTTTCTCAGATAAGAATTCTTCTTAAATTGTTTTTCCTGAGAATGTGATCACGGCCATTTCACCTTACTACCTTCGTGCCTTTTTCTTTGTTATCAGATCGAGTTCTACGGTGACTTCGATGGGAGCTTTCACAAAAGCTTGGAGTTGGATTTGGACCTCTCTGCGGCGTTGCTTGGGCATAGGTCTCAAAGGTAAAACCAACTTTATGTTGAATCATGTTCTTCTGTTTGCTCTCATATATCGTAAATATTCTCTAATCATATTCTTCCTTATATTTTCTTCTCTAAATATTTCTCTAACTTTTAGTTGCGGACATTATCACATTATGATATTAAAAGATCAATTAAGTTGAGACAATGACTATAGTTATGAAACTAACAGTTAGACTGGCAATGCGCATTAAGACTTTCTGATTATGATGTTGATCAAGGATCATGATAGTCGATACTAACTTGTTAACTAGTTCCCTAACCTATATTCTCGTGTTCATGTTCTCTAGGTGGTCAGCTTATGTTATTGACGGGAAAATAAAGGTGCTTAACATCGAGAAAGTTCCTTCCGAATTCAAGGTCTCCGGTGGCGAGGTGATCTTGGACCAGATTTGATCGGTTTACATATAATGCATATCTGTTTTGAAGAACTATTCGAGCTCTGTTGCTCTAAATAAATGAAGTCAAAAACAATCCATTGAGATTTTGTTTTGCCTTTTGGTGAAAGTATTTCATCATATTGTTTGTATATTTCAGTGGCCATTGTTGTTGAAAATATTTGATCGCGTGTGTCGGTTGATAGATTTTAGAGACCTGCTTTTTCCCCCTCGCCTGACACCCTCACCTGTCGGTCCCACCCATTTTGTGACCTTTATACCCCTTATTCAATGTCCATTTTTTTTACAAATTTTTATTTCTTTTTAATCAGTTTTTTATCATTTTTTTTGACAGTTTTATTTTTTTAATCAGTTTTTTTATCATTTTTTTAATCAATTTTATTCTTTTTAAATAATTTTGTATTATATATTTGTAATCTTTTATTTAATTTTTAGTCGTAGATTTTCACATTCCACACCCTTTCTTCCGGCTCCATTATATTATTTACTTTTATACTATTTTTTTTTTTATTTTTTTTTGTTTTTTTGTTTTTTTATTAAGTATTTTCTCGATAAGAATGTCATGCTTTTTTTTATATTTGTAATCTGAGATCAGATCGTATGTTCCCAATTTTCTCTGTTCCTGTGTTCCACTCGTCGCCTCTAGCCCACTACCGGTGGCTTCTGATCATCGTCTAGACTAGATCTATACCCTAGGGGAAGGTGAACTCAGGGGGATCGCCATTGACGCGATCGACATCGAAATTCGGCCGAATCTGAGCAGGGATTCAGATCGGCGGCGAAGGAAAGTATGCTTAGATCCAACCAAATTTCAGCGCTGATCGGACTGATGCGACCTCACTGCGTTCACGTTCCCCCTAGGATATAATTTAATCGGGGCAGCAATCAGGGGCCTCCGGCGGTGCCGCCGACGGTGAGCTGGGGCGACGAGCAAGAACAGGGGCAAGTGATATTGGAATAGATGATTCGATCTTGTAATCTTTTAATTTTTTTTAATAGTAGATTTTAGAGTTATTATTTATAAAAAAATTTAAAAGTAAAATATGGATAAAAAATAAAAAAAATGTTGAAAAATAATAAAAAAAATTTATTAAAAAAAATAAAATTAAAGAAGTAAATAAATTTGACAAAAAAAAATTAAAGAAGTAAATAAAATTGGAAAAGAAATTACTTGTTATATAAAGAAAGAAGTGT
>JBBMJZ010384628.1:0-15536 GCA_037833815.1 Zingiber zerumbet | reverse complement strand
TTTTTCAATTGATAAAAATTATACTACTAAGATTGGAATTTTAATAGTAAATTTATACTTAAAAAATTTATATAATTGATTTTACTTATTGAAATAAAATTTAAGTCTTTTAAATATCGTAAAAGACGATTTCACTTCGAATGTCTATTTCAGAGAGAAATAAATTACGCAGTGTCCTCCTAAGTAGGAGGACATTTAGAATGAAATAAATCCCGTGAAGTTTAATCATTGCCTAACGAATTACCATCCGAATACAAACTCGACTAGACCGTGGCGACTATAAATGGCCCATTTTAGCTTCGAGTCGCTTTTGACAAGACAAATTTAGGGCTAGGCCGCGCCGAGCCCGTCAGGCGGCTCGTACACGAACCACCTCGGCACCGCCTGCTCCTGGTCCATTTGAGGAACGAGGAAAAAAAAAAACCGCGAGTGGAATGGAGGGAAATATATTATTTTATTATATTTTCCCGCCAAACGTCACTGCTCGTATATACCAACGCCGCGCACGCCCCCATTTCTGTCATCTCCCAAACCCTAGATCAGGAGCCGACGATCAACGGGGTCGTGTAACCAGTAACAAAGCAGACCAGGGAGGAAGAAGAGGCGGGAGAAAGAGGAGGAGAAGATGTTGGAGCTACGGTTGGTGCAAGGAAGCCTCTTGAAGAAGGTGCTGGAAGCCATCAAGGAGCTGGTCACCGATGCCAACTTCGACTGCTCTGCAACCGGCTTCTCTCTCCAGGCCATGGACTCCAGCCACGTCGCCCTCGTCGCTCTCCTACTCCGCTCCGAGGGCTTCGAGCACTACCGCTGTGACCGCAACCTCTCTATGGGGATGAACCTCGGCAACGTCTCCAAGATGCTCCGCTGCGCCGGCTCAGACGACATCATCACCATCAAGGCGGACGACGGCAGCGACACCGTCACCTTCATGTTCGAAAGCCCAAGTATGGAAATCCACTTAGCCTTGTAAATCTCCTTCTCGCTAAAGTATCGCAAGGTCACTTCCATTCCTTTTCATTTTCTCTGTGATATCTTCGAACTGCCGTTTATAGTATAAAATTATACTTTTTGTGATTTTTTTTCAATACACTTTTCTGCGACGCATTGTGTCTTCCAAGTGTTTGAGTATATGTGTATGTTACATTTTTTAATTGATTTCACTGCACAATTTCTACAATCACACTGTGCCCTCCAAATATTTGGCAATATTTGCTGCTTAAATATTGATAAGTTATAATCTTTTACATTTTGTCAGCGATTTCTTGATCTGATGCTAATTATTAAATTTGCTACGTTTGTTCTATTTCAATAATTGCACATTTTCCGATCACATTTTACCCTCCAACTGATTGAAAATATGCACAACTTAAATCTGATGAAGCCTTTCATTCTGATAATCACTCGTGTAAGTGGGTTCAAGTACCTTTTTATGTCTATTTATTTCCCGGGTTATCAGTGATTTCTTTGTTTTGCTGCTTAGATTCTTAAATTTGCTACCTTTTTGTGGTTTCTTTTACTTCACGTTTCTACCATCATATTGTGCTTTCGAGTGTTCTGATATAACAATTGCAACTGTTCCTCTGACGTCATTGTCTGCTTCAAGTCTTTGGGAATATGTGCGTCTTAAGGTACATGAATCTAATTATTCTAATGCCACTCTTGCAAGTGTAGCCTTAAATTTTCTACCTTCTGTGACACCTCACTGCTCATTTCTCTGATTTCATTGCGCCTTTCAAATGTTTGAGAATATATATGACTGAAACTCAAAGCACATGAAGCATTTTCTTCTGATGCCACTCTTGCCAGTGCTGTCATAAATTTGCTACCTCTTGTGATTATCTTTACTGCACATTTCTATGATCACACTGTGTCCTCCAAAATGTTCAAGCATACCTGCAATTTGAAGCAGATGAA
This sequence comes from Zingiber zerumbet, assembly GCA_037833815.1. Taxonomy (NCBI): domain Eukaryota; kingdom Viridiplantae; phylum Streptophyta; class Magnoliopsida; order Zingiberales; family Zingiberaceae; genus Zingiber; species Zingiber zerumbet. The sequence goes on along the minus strand of JBBMJZ010384628.1, from coordinate 13,622 downwards.
GCTTGTCTTTCTGATATCACTATTGCCAGTGTAGTATTAAATTTGCCACCTTTTATGATTATTTCCATTTCCACAAGTAAATTGCCTTTAAGTGTTTGAGAAATATGTGACTTAAAGCAGATAAGGACTCCACTACTGGTATCACTCTTGCAATTGTAGTCTTAAACTCATTAGCTCTTGTGGTTATCTTTACTGCACTTTTCTAAGATTATGTTTTGCCCTCCAAGGCTTTGGATAACAGATAAAGATTAGTCTTAAATTTGCTACCTTCTGTGATTATTTTCACTGTATGTTTCTACAATCATATTCTGACAATATGTTTGACTTAAAGTAGATGAAGGTTTCCTTCTGATATTGCGCTTGTGAAATTATTTCCACTTCACACTTCTATGATCACATTGTGCCCTCCAAGGGTTTGAGAATATGTGCTACTTAAAACAGTTGGAGCTTAGTCTTAAATTTCCTACCTATTGTGATTATTTTACCAAACATTTCTATGACTACATTGTACCCTCTAAATGTTTGAGAATGCTTGTTTCATAGAAGTGATGAAGTCTTTCCTTCTGATATCAATCATGCAAGTGGGGTTTGAGTATCTTTTTTTGTTCATTGTTTTCCTGGTTTTGATCAGATCAAGACAAGATTGCTGATTTTGAGATGAAGCTGATGGACATAGACAGTGAGCATCTTGGCATTCCAGATGCTGAATACCAAGCCATTGTGAAAATGCCTTCGGGAGAATTTTCAAGGATTTGCAAAGATCTGAGCAGCATAGGAGATACTGGTATATCAGTCATCTTAATCTTCATTGAATCCGTCATAATGTTTTTGCTCTTCTGCTCATTGTTGATTTATTGTGGCTCCGAATGTGGCAGTGATTATTTCAGTGACTAAGGAAGGAGTCAAGTTTTCTACTGCAGGAGATATAGGAACTGCCAACATTGTTTGCAGGCAAAACAAGACTGTAGATAAGGTACCTTGCATTTGCTTTGTCTATATGTTTCTTTTGTCCCCTCAATTCTTTTAACACTTGTATTGAGTGAAATCCACAACGAATAAATCCTAGGAATGGCATGGAATAAGAATAAAATAATGATACTGATCTTATAATCTGTGAAATAGATGTTTCACAACTACTAAGGAATGATTTCCAAAGATCAAAATATTTATATAAGTAAATGTTGTATATTTTTTAAGGGGGCGAGTGGAGAAAAGAAATGAAATGGATTCTATGAAGACTAAATAATTTATTATTATTATGATTATTATTCTATTTCATTTATTTAGTTTACTTAGGTTAAAGGGAGAGAAGTAGTTTCACTTATGTATGTGTTTATTAGAAGTGTGCATTTTATTTTTGTCTTTACCCCCTCAGTTTGAGCAGAAGTAAATTGGAGGAAATTTATTAAATTAAATTCTATTACCTTATCTATTGTCATTTTAGTTGTCTCTTTAAATGGATGCTATGGATAATTTTATATAATCAATAAAGATTAATTAGCTATTAATTCATTTTTGGGTTGATAAGTTACAAATAATAATTGCTAAAATTTACCTTTTAAAATACTCATCTTTTCTCTTAGTTAAGAAAAAAATTAAATTCAGTTGGTCTCATTGACTAGCTCTAGGGGTGATCGGCTCGGTCCTATGGAATTTTTCCACCGGCCACTAGGATAAATCGGGAAGCATGCGTGGCGGGCAATTCAGAAGCCCATCATCCTTTGGTTGTGTGTCTCATTTGGAGAAAAAATTCTTGCAGCATCATAGCCTTGAGGACCTCTAAGTTAAGGAAATGAGAGATTGAGGATTCATTCTTTAATTATCTCTCATTCCCAATCCATCCTTCAACTTATCCCTTCAAGGAAATATGCTTTTAGTTTATTAAAACAAGATAAATTGTCATTTATCTAATTTCTTTTGTTTTCTTTTATCTTCATCCTTCAGGAAAAATCACTTTTTGGATCTTACAAGTTTAATATATTAGAATAAGTAAACTTAGAAATTAGAATAATAATGCAAAATTTAAAGGGAAATGGCAATTTTATTAGAAATGGCAATCGTATTTCATTTCAAATGCAGGAAATTATCTATGCTTGTGAATTAAATTGCACCTTTAGTGGTTAAATTATGGAAACGTTTCTTGCTACTTAAATTTACAACATTGTCTTTGTATGCCGAAGCCTGAGGAAGCCACCATCATAGAGATGCAAGAGCCTGTATCACTAACGTTTGCTCTGAGGTATTTGAACTCTTTCACCAAGGCAACACCACTCTCTGAGAGTGTATCAATCAGTTTGTCGTCTGATCTGCCCGTCGTGGTTGAGTATAAGATTGCAGACATGGGATATGTGAGGTATTATTTGGCACCAAAGATCGAAGAAGATGAGGAAATGAAGTAATAAAAGTTGTTAAAGTTTTGTGCTGCCTTCAGCTTATCTTCAAGAGTTTGTACTGGTTTCCTCTAAGGATTAACTAGAAAATTTATCTGTTTTGAATGTCCGATTCAGTTAGTAAAAGCTCTGTTGTTCTTGCATTATGATATTTCTTTGTTGGTTTCAGTAGGATCTGATGGTTGTGACTGAGTTCCAAAAAACTTCATGCAAAGGTTGTGATTGTGAATGTTCACCTTGGGAGCTCTATATTATTGCTTACCTACACTGTCAAAATTGTATCCATTGACATGAGATAACTCTAATTAATATGTAATGTGGTTGTTATTTCACCCTATCTGATTTAAGTCTTTGGTGGGGATCAAGAGCAATTTTGCTCTGTGTAGCAATCTGCTCAGAATTATCCAAATAGGTTCTGGTATCAGTTTGTAAGAGTATTAGGAAATAATGCTTTAATTATTGTCATTGGTTATGGCAAGATATTGCCTTGGACCTGTGAACTGCAACAAGGATTAGGAAATAATCAAGTTAGAGCTGTTGCAGTCAATCAGCAAAGCTACACAAACAAGTTTTTAATGTCCTTGGAGAGTTTTGTTGATGACTTATGTGGACATTTGATAAGATCTCTTATTTATGGATTGATACATCTCTGTTTCAACTCAAATGATTAAACTATGACATGTGTGTTGATCTCAAGTACAAGTAAGCTGGAGTTCCTCAGATTTGGGGTAGACAGGTGATTTCTGGACTAGATAGCATCAAAGAGACTTCACGCTAAATACAAGCAAGCTGAACTGAATCAGCAAATTCAATGACACCAACAGATCAAGTTTAATTGAAGGAGTTTAAAAAAAAAAAAACTTTGCTATAGCAAAGAATGGAGTAGCTGGGCAAACGAACCGTTCTCTACTAGAGAGAGTAGTGCATGATCCCTAATTCTAGGGTTCTCCGTTCTTCCCATGCAGTAGCAGTGAATAAAGTTTGCAAAATGCTAAGCCTCTCCTCTAGTGTTCAAAACATAAAATACCTGGCAACTCAAAAAGGAATGAGTTTTCAATAGACTAAAAAGAGTAATCAAACAATCTTGTCCTCCAAAAGCTCACGTTGGTTGGTATCACCAATGGCAAGTCAAACTTCTCTAGCCATGTTGACGTGGAAGGAGAAAGATACTATCTATAACTCAAAAATGATTTGCAGCTATAGCTCCCTCATACTATTACTTGGAGATATGGTTTTCTTTACATGAAAAACAAAGATGACCTACAAGTTGCCAAGGAAATGGAAGCTACCTCATTTCAGAGTGGCTATATGATACTAATACTATGTATGACTTCATGGCCGGACAGGCTTGTGCCCAAGGCCCCAATTGAATTGCTGATTTTATTCAAACTATATTGCCTTGATCTTCTAGTGGTGCAAGAATCTTCCTGCAGAAGTTGCGCACTAGTCCACACCGTATTGGTAGACTTTAAGTTCTTCTAACAGGAGAAACAGGCGGCTGATTTCGCACATAGCTGTTAGGGTCACCTCGAGTAGTAGAAGCTTGCCCTGATCCATCTTTGACAATGTGTTCCTGCAAATTCTTTCGCAGGGTTGAATGATCATAGGGCTTCTTGCCATGGATGACTGCTAAACAAATTGCAAAAGCCTGAAGTAGAGAAATTGACGCCTGGAAATCAACGGTGTACAGCCCCTCTTTGAAAGAAACCATGCTGAAGGCATGCCTTGTTTCCGGAGATGCTCCCTGAAAAGTTTAACTATCAGTACTTTTTTTCATAAACACCTGTTGCTTGAAAAATTCCAAACATTATGCTCGTTGAGAGAATATACCTGAGTGAATAGTTCAAACCGGCAAGTGTCATCTGTAGTTTGATAAGGTTGGAATGAACCACATGAATTGTGCGTTTGAAATTTGTTACTAAGAATAGTTAAGGTGCAGCCCTCATCCCAACCTCCACAGTCACAATCACCTCCTGATCTCCATCTTTCTATCAAAGTTGAGGGCTCCCCATCATTGGCCAAGCCATGAATGCCGCTCGGAATTATGACTGATATACCAGAATGACCTTTGCCATTGTGCTGATAAGAATGCAAAATTTTCTCACCAGGTGATGTCCTTGAATTTCCAGCTGAATTTGTCAATAAGGATCCTCCGTAATTACCGATGTAGGCCTGAGTGCGTGAGTTAGGTTTTCTAAATGGTGGTGTTGGCACAACAATCGCAGCCAGCTCACTTGCAGTCGAAGAATCAAAAGACTTGTAAGCATCATGCAAGATAAACTCTCTTACATAATCAAAGCTTCCATGGCGAAAGCTCTTTACCTCGCCAAGTGCAACATTCAACTGGCCAACAACATTTGAGATCAACTGATGTTGCTTGTCCTTGTTTACAGAGCTGCCCCAAAATGTGTTTTTCTTCTTTGAACCATTTATCGAGAAGATATGGAACATGCACTCCAGATTGTCAATGTGGGGAGCACTGCTTGCTGCTATTGCTGCGGCAAGTACCTCACCATCACCAGACGAGAGCATGAACAAAGGAAGCCCATTCTTCAATGCCAGCTGAAGAAGAGCCTGCTTCATGTTTGTTGCATGATTTTTGTCAGTTTGAGTTCCTTTACTATCATTAGGTAATTCCTTCGAAGTAATAATGCTGTCTCTTGATTGGGACACAGAATTAACATTTGTCTTTGACTGTTTGTTCAATCCCAGGGATGATTTATCAATTCTTAGTTCACCAGAATGCTGACCAGGTAAGGCTGCAACTTTCCCAGTTGAATGAAGATTGTTCTTTGGCTTCATTATTGGATCTAGTAACCTCCTCAATGGACTTTGTCGGCCTTTACTATTTCTGGTTACTTGCTCTGCATGGGAATTGTACAGAAGAGAAATTGACTCAAACAGCTCTTCCGATGAGCCTCCTTTTGAACTAGAACTCTTACTCATCCTAGTTGGTCTCACACTAGACGGATGGATGGTCGACTTCTTCCCTGCTGAAGACGTTGCTTTAGCCTCAAATTTTCTTGATTTCTGAGTAGCATTGGATTCAAGTTTCTCACAAGAACCACTAGGGCATACGTCAATGCCCCCGTTTCCTCGAACTGATTTATCAATTGGTGTTGTTTCTACCAGTGGAACATTGCATGGTATATCAGGTTCATCATTCAGAATGGCCAGAGGAAGTGGGCATGAATGAGGAACCTTAGAAAATTTGTCCATGATCTCAAAATCCTCAACTACATCACCTGAATGGCTTTTGTCGTTTGACTCACTTTGACAATAGTCAGTAGTTATTGTAGATCCAGAACTAATCTGTCCACTATCTGCACTAGTTTGAAGAAAACTCGAAATTCCTCCATTGTTATGGAAAGGTGGCCTTGTATTCTTGGTAAAGGGTATAATATTGGTAAAGTCTGCAAACTTTCCTGCTTCCGTCAAGATACAATCATGTTCCTCACCAAGCCTGATTGTGGTAGCATGATCAGTATTAATTCTTGAAGGTGAAGTGGTAGATTGTGATTCTAGATGTACTTCACCAGACACGCTTGCAAAATCTAAACAAGTTCCCATATCTTTGTCATTTTTGGGATCTAAGGGGTTAAAATCCACACTAGGAAGCATAATAGAAGAGATCCTCGAATCAGAAATGCCTTCTTCAAGTCTATTTACTACCTTCTTCTGTGTCATAGTTGGGCTGCCCGAAAATGACATTTTCTTATGAGCAAGAACAGAAGATTTCTTACCTTGATAAAGAGGACTAGCCATTGTTCCACAAGATTGGTTAGAAAAACCAAATGTAGAAAGCGTAGAGGACTCCGTACAACTCGATGCACAGTCTCCGCCCCTCCCATCCGTGGCACACTTCTCATGTGTCCATTTCTCAAGAAGTCCCCACTCCAGAACTCCAACATTCAGAGCCTTTTCATGGATGCTATCACGTTTCTCCAAGCGCCGAAGATAAAAGGGAACATTTGACATGTTCTTAACTGGTTCGTCCATCTCAATAACCTTCCTACCAGGCCATGGCTTTTGAGGAGTACATAAGGGTGACATAACTGAATTTTTCTTGATTCCTTCCCTATCTTTAGCAGTTTGGCGAGGGAGCTTTTCTGTTTTGAGTGCCCCAACCTTCTCTGAGAAGTCAACATTCTTTATTCTACTAGGGGAAGGCTTGCTGGGGGTTTTTGAGGATTGGGTCTGAGTTGTGATTCTTTTCTTCTGCTGATGGAATTGTTTTGTTCCAAGCATGCTTTCATCTTTTGCTTTTAGGGTTGGAGATGCCATGATATGTTGGTACTCTTACTGTAGTACGAGCAATTTCATTGCCCTGATCGCAACTAGAATTTTGTGCAGCACAGCTGAACTAGTTGCAAATTTTCCCAAGTTCCAGAAATTTCTAGATTCTCTTCTCAGCTTGAAACGGACAGATACTTCACATCTGTATCTTTCAATATGTCACTGAACGATTCTGCGTACACACAAAAAAGGAGAAAAAGTTAAAATCTGTAATTTTCTCTTCCAATGAGCATACAACTGCTACTAATAAAATGAAATGGAATCTCAATCAGAAGTTCAGAACCATCGCTATCAAACACAGTTCACAAGGAGCAGGTGAGAAGAACAGGGCACGATCTACAAGCAACCAAATGAACCCAGCGCAATTCACGAACTCACTACTCAGAAATTCCGCATTTTGGTGAAACATTTCTCAGATCGAACTTCTAATTCAGAAAAGGAAAAAATTCTTTTGTGTTTCGCAACAGCCAACGTGAGAGAAAACCCCCTCAAAATTCATTTTTTCCCCAGGGTACTGATCACCAAGTGCAATGAACTAGGTAGCATTTGTATGCGATGGTTTAAATAACACAAAAGAAAAGAGAAACAGGAAAGAGGAAAAATCGAACCAAGGCATGAGACTACCACCCATGAAGTACCAGGATGAAGTAGAATGGCCGGAGATTTTAAATCTTATTCTCAGCACGCGATTCTAACTCCCTACTTAGACATTCCACATTCTCGTGAAGCATTGCACAAGCCCAACTTCTAATTCAAAATTTGTTTCCTTTTGAATCGGAGCGGCCAACATAACAATAAACCATTCCACATTCTGGTGACATTATATGAATCCAACTTCGAATTCCAAAAATTTCTTTTCGAATGGAACGCCCAAAACAGGAAAAAGATCTCTCAAATTAAAAAAAAAAATCGCAACAAGCTCGGCAGCATTTGTATACAGTGGTGGAGAGATAAACGAATTAAAGCAAGAACCCGAAGAGTCCACCTACCACGATGTATCAGAAATTGGTTAATTGCCGAATATTTCAGATCTGCTTCGCCTTTCCTCAGCTCGCTCCCTCAGCACAATGCAGTTATGCAGAGGCGACCCTGAGCGGCAGGATCAACTATGAAACCCCGGAAGAAATGCCGCTCCGCCACTCGCGTCGCCGACCGAGAACCAACCTGCTGCGAGGATCGATCTTTCTCTCAGGAGGTGGATGGATGGGGATGATCGTGATGAGATCACGGCGTGAGGAGCGTCGCTAGGTTCTGTCTCTTTCTTCCGGAGGACCAGCCACAGCGCGGAGAGAGAGAGAGAGAGAGAGAGAGAGAGGGAGAGCGAGGGAGGAGGCGGCTGAGGGAGGCGAGGAAGCGGGTGGGCTGAGAAGTCATTATTATTTATTGGGTGGAAAAGGACGAGAGGGACCCGGTGTCGGATAAAGGCACGTGTGAGGGCCGGAACAGTGGGGCTCACCGCCGTCAACGAATACACGAAATGGGTAATCAATCGGCCTGAGTGGGAAAATGGTCCCGCGCGCTGATGGGACACGGTGCGTCTCGGTAGTGTACTCCCAGATGTTGCACCCGCCAGAATACCAGGATCGATCTATGGACGTGACGTATGAGATCGGTAGTGGGCTATGGGTAAACATGATTAATATCGTGTGTTACGTAGAAATGGCGCACGGATAAAATTTTGAGATTTTTTTACGTTGGCCCAGGAAGTTTATCTTCTTCGTCCCATATTTAAATTCGTAAAAACACTTTCAAATTTCAAAATTTTACCATTTCATCCACTACTATTTGTTTACTTTTACCGACTCCACATGGGAGAAGAGCTCCGACTTCAAAACGCTATCACTCATCAAAGTTCTCATGAACTAAATTTCACATCTTCATTTTATAAAATTTTACTTAGATAATTATTGATGGTGTGTTTTTTCCCACCACCTGCTATGGTCGAGCCATAGGAGTTACCTTCCATGGAGACCGTAGGTATCTCGGTTGATTTTAATATGATCAATTAAGTTAGATACTATTATTTTTTAATACCTTGTATTTATGTGTACAAGAGTTTATGAATATAAGAAGTCGAGCGAAAGACGTAGCGGACGAGAAGGATGACATGAGAAGTGAGTTGACGAGTTTAGTGCATTCGAGTGATGAGAAGTTACGGAAGAATGTACCGGTGGACGAGAAGAACGCAACGGTGTATCCGATAGACAAGAAGCCGGAGACGAAGTTTGCTCAAGGAAAATGTTAGAGTTAGGTTTGGCTAAACTAAACTCTAGATGGTCAGAGGCAGCTGCGCCGCAATGTATTGTGATCGTCAATAATTGTTGAAAGTTGAGACCAACCAAGGCAGATATAGTATGACTTGAAGCCGTTGAGTTGTCTTGTATGGTTAAGCTGCCTTGTATGGCCGAATTGTTTGGTAAGGCTGAACTGTCTTATATGGTCGAGTGGCCTTATACGACTGAGTTGCCTAATAATGTCGAGTTGTCTTGTATGACTAAACTACCTTCTATAATCGAGCCGCTTGGTAAGGACGAGCTATCTTAAAGGGCGAGCTATTTGATAAGGGTGACCTGCCTGGTATAGTTGAGCTGCATGATATGGCCAAATTGCCTTGTATGTTCGAGCTGTCTAGTAAGATCGAGCTGTTTTATATGATTGAGCTATCTTAGTATAGTCGAGCTGTCTTGTATGATCGCGTTGTCTAATATGGTTAAGCTCCCTAGTCTAGCCAAGCTGCATTGTATGGTCGAGCTGCTTGATATGACCAAGCTACCTTGCATGGGCAAACTGTCTAGCTGTAAAGTTGGCCAAAGTGTAGAATTGGGCATTGTAGCTTCCCGAATTTTATAACATTACGAGCATAGTATCCTTAGAGGATGTTGAGTTGCACGAGCGTAGAGAAGATGGTCACAATCTGACTAAACTCACCTGAGCTATACCAATCGTAATCACAAATAACATTTAATATCATCTTTTATTTTAATCTTCCTACTTTATATTCTATATAAAACACCTTTATTAATCTTTTATTATTTTATAAAAAAATTCTAAATATTTAATTTATTATTTTCTAAGTTAATAATTAATTTATGATATCTATTATCACTAAACTTCAAACTTATATATTTTAAGTTAGGTGAGTTTTGTTTTTACCTTCCTCACATTGAGCCATCAATTTTGAACGTGCTTGTCGAATTAGCTCAATCCACCAAACAATTAAAGAGGATTTGATTAAAATTTTATGAGCTCTTTTAAATAGAGACTTAAAAAGGCCGGTCCGTGTGTATATATATAATATGACACCATGCGGCGATTGGTTCTAATGATATCCTGCGGCGATTGGCTTTTTAATTTTTTTAAAAGTTTTGATCTTAGCGGCTAGATTAATAGATTTAATTTAGACGCTTGGACTATATATATTAAAATTTTTAAAAATTTAAAATTTTTAAAAATATCTTAAATATATATATTAAATTGGGTGAGTACCTAAATTTTTTTATTTTAACCACTGTAACATGCGAGAAAAATTTAAACCTTAAAGGAAAAATTTTATTAGTCTAAATCCATTATAACCCCACTCCTAAATCTTAAAATCTTAAATTTTAAATATACATAATATATCTATGACCATCTAAAATTTTTAATTTTGAACATTATAATTCAAAAGGGGAAGCTTGCTTTAAAGAAAAAAATCTTATTGGCTCAAATTCATTATAATCCAACTCTTAAATCTTAAAATTTTAAACATTAAATACGTATATTCAGTGGCAGATCTAAGAATTCAAGTATGAAGAGATAATTTTTACGCGAAATAAGGGGTGGTATCCTCTATATCCACCGATGGAACCCTATAATACTAGGGGTTCCACTGCCGGTAAGGAGAGGTGACCGCCGATGTCACCCCCTCGGATTCGTCCCTGCATATATTATACCTAAAATAAAATTAAAAAATTTATTGAGATGAATAAAGGCACTTGAAATGATTCTAGGTGCTTGTATAGTTCGATTATGGGAGCCTAGAGCAATTTCCAGGCGCCCCGAGTCAAGTCAAGATAAATTTGCATCCCAAGATCGGTAGCATATCAAAATATTATATATCTATATCTATGTATATATTACGATACTTATATCTTGACGGGTTGGAAAATTCCTAACCCAATCTAAGACCGATTGTGAGTTAGGTGGGCCATCAAAAATAAAAAATTAAAAACTTAAAAAAGATTTATATTTTCAACGTTTTATTTAATAAATATTTCCTTAATCAAATGTATTGAGAAATTGATATTTTAAATACAAATATACACAAATGAGTACTCAGGTTCCATAAAAAAAATATTTTTTTTATTTTAAAATTATAAAATATTATTTTTATTTTAAAATTATAACAAATAAAGTTAATAAAGTTGACATAAAAATTAACTTACATATGTTTCTCAAACCGTAGACCAACTCAAATCCGTCGTGAGCCGACCCACACGGATCATAGGCCTAGGTGAGTCAGCTCGCGGAGGCCTTGGGCTCGTAAAATTCTAACACAATTCACTTAAATTATTTGACGGGACGAGCAAACCAGACGGGCCCAACTGAAATTGAATGCTCTACTCACAAGTGAACCTCACCTATCAAGGAGCAACAAGAATTATAGTCTTATTCTCAAGCCTTACCCCCGACGATTCAAGTATATATAAAGATAGAGAAAGAGATGTTGTCGGTGCCTCCTGCTTGACCATGAGCGAAATTCAACTTGAGTTATCTGATGTTGCAAAAATTTTATTTTTTGATCCCCTCTTATCTGTATACAATAACTTTTCTTTGTTTCGTCTTAAATTAAAATAAATCATTTTTTCCTTAAATTATAATAAAATTTTTATCTCTTTCTCGTATGATTACATATAATAATCACTGTAATATTAATTGTTAAAGATAATATAGTTATTATAACATTATAGTAATTACTACATCATAACTGTTATAATTTTATATCAACTACTGTTTAATAATTAATATAATATTATAATAACTACTGTACAACAATTGCTACGTGTTGTAGCGCCATTATAATAGCTACTATGACGTTGTTATGGATATTTATTTAGACCATGTAACTTACAATTCACTTGGGTTGGACTAGACTGCGAATTTCTTAGCCCAACGGAGCAGCCCATCTTACCTCGATGATTTTTAGAGGGCTCATCCGTCCCGCCAGCTCTGTATTAATCACCGTTTAAGATTGGTCGTTGGCTACTCAAAACCTCCTAAGCTAGTCAATTGGGTCAGCACAGCCCAAGCCGCGCTTGGCCGAACCGGATCGAAGCTGCACTGCTGCACAATCCGGTTGACCCCTACGCCGCCGTATGTAGTGGATTTGATCAGCTTAACAGCTGTTCATTTTTTAGCCAGCCATGGTGATGGCGAGTCTCGTCGCGAGGGCTTTCCACGTCGCTTCCGGGCGTGCCACTCCTCGCCTTTCTCTCGTCGGCGCCGTCGCTCTCTCACGGCGACCGATCCCGTATCCCGGAGGCCCTCTGCTCATTGTCTCTCCGCATCCAACTTCGGTGTTTCTCCGTCCCTTCTCTAATCCGTGCGACATTTGGCTTGGTTCCCTTTCCAGGAGTTTCCGATCCCTGTCGCCCTTGCCGCCATGTAGTATTTATTCCGTCTCCGCTCGCGGATTTCGGAAGGTAAGACGCGGGAAGCTGAACAAGAAGAAGGAGAAGAAGCCACTAGAGCTCGATGTCACGATCTGCATCGAAGAAGGCTTGCCGGACGATCCTCAAACTTTGGTATCTTCTTTTCGTGCTTAGTTTGTTTTTTTTTTGTTGGTAATTTTTTTTGCCTAATCACGAGCATAATTTAGGTCTTACTTTGACTTAGGCTGATACGGGGTTTTAATGTGAAAAATGATCAATTGAAAAATTATGATGAGGAAGAAGCTATAATAGAAAATGTCTTTGGTAACATTGTGGAGGGAAAAAGGTTTTTATAATCAGAATGTTTGATAATAAAAAAAATCTATGATTATAATGTGGTATAACCATAAATATCATGGACAGCAGCAATGAAGATTACGATGTCACTTTTTATTTGATAACTATTTACTCCAGAAAAAGAATTTGTTCATACTGGAACCTTTTCCGTACCTAATACCAATATTTTGTATTCATAAACTAAAATCATAACTAGTCCTTATTTAAACAATTATAATGGCCATTTTTCCATTCCTGGTCTTTGAGACAAACGAAAAGAGTTAGTAGTCTGCTTCAAGCAGTTCCAAGCTGTCTGTCGCCAACCTTCTTGTTTCTTTTTGCAGCTGAGTGGTTTATGGCCGGGGAAGGGATTCAGGAAGGGGGCATGCTCTCGTTTCTGAAATTTGAGATAGTTACTTCCTCGTTTCCCAACTAGGAAAGGATTCCCTAAATTACTCTCCACCCTAAAGGCAAAGAATCCATTTACTTTGACTTTTCACTAATGGACTAGAATGAAATGAGAGAAACAATAGATGTTTTGAATTTATATAAATTGAGTTATTCTTATCTAAGCTTTGAATTTGATTTTACTTTGCAAAATTATTTTTTCCCTCTTTGATTATGTTTGGATAATTACTCAGTGCCTCATGCAGCTAGTAGCTAACAATTTACATACATTTGATTTACCTATCTTTTACTTTTGGGGCACAGAGCATTGCTGAGAAACTTCAGTCTGATGTTCCAATTGTACTGAAGGTTGCATTTGATAATCTAAAAGCTTCAGATTATAAGACAAGAGATACTTCTATAGATGACATTTACAAGTATGATAAAGTTGAGCTCTCTGTGTTGCTTTGTGATGATAATTTTATTCAAAAGCTAAATAAAGAATGGCGGGATGTGGATCAGGCTACTGATGTTCTGTCTATGTCCCAACATATTCCTGAGCTAGACCTTCCAATTGTAAGAT
>JBBMJZ010384622.1:0-15537 GCA_037833815.1 Zingiber zerumbet | reverse complement strand
TGCGCTTTCAAATTCCTTAGATTAACAATCTTCCCATTTGTAACCAAGTAAACCTCGGCCTCTTCCTTCTTAATTAGTTTTCTTTATTCCTTTATATGCAAGTGTTAATGTTAATTAAGTTATAAGGCAAGAAAGGTTTTTCATTTTTTTATTACATGGCTATTCACCTCCCTCTAGCCTGCCGCCAAGGGTCCTACATGCGCTTATGTAGCCTTGTCGACAATGGAAGCTATGTGGCTTACGCAACGGATGTACAAGAAGCTGTCTAGTTATGAAAGTTCCTGAAGCATCTGAAAATTGTTAAGGATAGTGGGAGTCCTGTTACAGTGTATTGTGACAGTCAAGCTGCTATAACTTTTTTCAAATATTCCAAATATCATAGTAAAGACAAACATATAGAAATTAAGTATAATTTTGTAAAAGATATAATTAACAAGAAAAAGATAGTTCTTGAGTATATCCCTACATGTAATATGTTTGTAAATCATTTTACTAAGTCATTGACTAAAGAGTGATTTCAAGAATATGGGAAGTCTTTATGACTTCGTAAAATGTAACATGTTGTAAAATAACATGATCTATTCTATGTATATGTTGTTACATTTTGGATTAAAGTCTAGATGAGCATGTTGGCAGGTTAAGATTGGTCCACTCACATGGACAATTATCTTTATTTGTTAAGTATAAATAGAGGTAATACTATTACTTATCGGATAGCTTATGTAGCTATGAATAGAGACAAACTTATAAGTTAAGGTCGCCTTGATAATTGTGTCAAGATGAGATCATTTATGTAATGATTGGAATAAATGAACCCACCATTTACTGAATATGCTTAAGGCCATATTAGAATTCATATGTATAATTCAGGATTAGACATTAGGAATGTCTAGATCAAAATCTGTATGATGTTAAATTTTGAGAAAGACATGCGCTCTTTTTAGTAAAGAGAAAAACATCATAGCATGTGATTCATACCACGGGTGCTATGGCGACAATAAGGGTAGTAGGAAAATGGATCCTTGCTTCTTTACTATGTGAGACTCTTGAAATTATAAGTTAATCTTAATCTTACCTTAAGTGAATATTTTGCTATCTACTTGAAGTTTTTATCAGTGTCTGCTACTTTACTATTGGCTATGGGTGATTCAGTCAATGGAGTATAACTAGGAAAGTGACTAATTAGAATAAATAGATTCTAGTTAAAAAAATTAAATAGATTTACATCTTTTTATATTATTCACAAGTCGACCCATTTCTGTTGTGTTTAGAAATATTTGTGAATATTTAAATATGAAACATGCTTTTGACATAATAGTCATTATGAGAGATTAGAGATGTTCATATTAATGTAAATAAAAATAGTTTAATCCGTGATAAAGGAAAGTTTTTGATGTCTCTGATTCGTTCAATAGATGTGGCAAAAGGTGATTCGCTCGCCCCCAGCACCCTCACCAACCCATCCCTAGGCCAACACAGAGGATGTAAACATGGGTGGTTACTAGCCATTAGTATAAGTGGCAAGGCATGGGAGAGACATGCTCGAACGCTCCAAGTTTCGACCCCAAGACCTCATGTGGCAATACCCCATGCCTCAACCACTGTACTGCCCCGAGGGGACAAAATCTAATTCGTTCTATAGAGCAACTATGTAAGGTGTAACAATTTTCTTATCAATAATTACTCAGTGTATTTGCTGTCGCATGAATCATTTTCCCTAAAGTATGAATTAGATGTTCTTATTTGGTCTTTGTGACAAATTAGTATTTTGCTCTGATTTTTATGACTTGATTATAATATAGTGTATGTGACTTACATGATCTTTGTGACTAATTAACTTTTATGGATTGACTTAAATGAGTGGGAGATGTAGGAGTTACGGAGGTGAAAGGGTGCGTCTTCCCCTTCACATTCATCCTATATGATCGACCGTTCATCTTCCTCCTTTTTGAGCGACATTATTATCACTTGCCTTTATATAAGAGGCGTCCAAGGAATTGAAAGGAAGAGGTGGTGAGCTAGTAATCGGCGAAGAAGAGTATACCTATGTGGAATTTGGTTATGAATCTTAAAGAGTTTTTCAATTCATTTATAATCGTTCTTCCGACGATAAACGCAGATCAAGATCTACTACGGAAGATCACTGTAAATTTTACAGATTTCATAATTTTATATTTCATGATTTAGAATCAACGATCTATTCCACATGAGAATTAAACACTAACAAGCGAGGAGCTTGGGTTGGGGCAGGTTCTATCTCGGTGCGACTAGAGAGGTTGTGACTGCACGAGGCTGACTCGATAACAAAAGTATTAATTAAAAATAATCCCCCCCCCCCCTCCTCTTACATTTAGGTTTGACAAAAAATAATTGACCAAAAAAACAAGTTTTGAGAAAATTTGAGTTTCAGATGATATTGATGATGTGATTGGTATTATTCTCCACGCTTCAGTAATAAAAATAAAAAAAAATTGAATTGTTGAAGTTTGAAAATTCTGTGAAGGACAATCTTGTACGACATTCAAATTATTCACCTCAATGAAAGTCATTTGGGATTAATGTCAGGATAGAGATATTAAGATATAAATTAATTTCTACCAGTATACATAAATATTCTGTAAGTATTTGATATAAATTAAATTTAAAATGTCAATCTAAAAATATAACTAGCATATAAGATATCATTTTTTAATAAAATAATTTATGTTAAAATTTATAAATTAAATATAAAATAGTGGAGCTATTACTTGGGCAGACTTGTCATTAGTGAAAAATGATTGATTCCTAATAAGTATAAATACTGTTTTAGATTATCTTATGTCCCATGTCTAAGAAAGTCCTTCGGCTAAAACTGAATAAGTCACCATCCCCTTTTAGACTGTGTGGAACTATCCTAAAGGAATTGTTAAGATTATGGCTTCACCTTTTACCACCACATGGGCCCTAGCGCCATTGTCAACAAGAGTGGATGTGCTTCATTGAGAGGAGAACCCTAGCGGTGAGGATCAATGAGTGATGAACCCTAGCACGAGTGGCTTTGTCAATGACCCCTAGCATTTGTATCTAGGGAGAGGCGATGGCTTTTATGAGGGGGAGCACTCAAAGCAACCATAGTTAATGTAAACTAAATCAATTTCACAGTTCTACATTTAGTTTGATTGCATCTCGTACACATCATTATTAATATTTATTAGTTTATCCAACAAAATAACCACTGTCACTTCAAATTATTTTCTCTTCACAAGATATACAATTGTAATAATTATTATACCAAGAATTTGAAGATTATTTTAATTTTAATTTTAATCAAAAAGAGTAGTTTTATTTTTCACGAGGTGTTAAATTGTCGACTTGTTGACGGAGGAGTCGGAAAGAAATAGGCAAGATCAAGTATTTAATAACCTCAAGTGTGAACTTCTCCAACTTTAAATTTGACAAATTGAGTTTAGATAATATTGATGATGTAGCTAACCTTGACCAATGAGATTTTTTTGTTTTTTCAAAATTTTGTAGCGATGAAGTTTGAAAATTCATAAAGAAAGGAAAACCCTAGGTCTCTCTCAACGTGTACAGATCAAAGAAAGGCACCCCTAAAGGTCTATAAATATCACCAAAATTTACAACACATACATCCACTAAAATATTAGTTGAAGCAATGGAAGAGTGCACAGGTATATTTTGTTTTATGATTTTTTATTTACTTCAACATTTTTACGATAATAATGATTTTGATGAGGAAATGAATGATATGTGTAGGGAAAAGTTCATGGCCGGAATTGGTAGGAGTAAATGGAAATAAGGCAGTGATTATTATTGAAAAGGAGAATCCGAACGTAGATGCTACTACTGTGTTGATGGAAGCTTTGTCACCGAAGACTTCCGTTGTGACAGGGTGCGGGTGTGGGTCGACAAGTATGGCATTGTCGGACAGGTTCCTCACATCGGCTAGATGGATGTTATATATGTATATAAATAAAAGTTAATAAAGTGGCTGATTAGTTTGTTATAATATAAAGAAAACTATGGATTGAAATATTGATGTATCATTTATATCAATTAATTATATGGCATAATCTATATGGATTATATGTTGATGTGTTTGGTACATAACTCACCTCCCTTCTTTTATGATCATATATATCCATTCTTAATCGAGTAATGCACAGGCGTTTTGGTCTTAGTCATTTTATCGAACGATCAATGTTTGGAGAATGATCGTTCAATTCTCCAAAATTAAATTTTTGATCTTAATCAAAAGGTATTCTATATAGTAAAAGGTGATTCGTTTGCTCCAAGTATCCTCATCAATCCGTTCCTATGCCAACATGGATGAGATAAATCATAGGTGACTACTAGCCATTATACAAGTGACCAAGGTATGAAGGAGGGTATGCTGAGACACGCTGATCTTTCAACCCTAAGATCTTATATAACAATATTACATACCTCAACCACTACAATACCCCGAGAAGACTAATCAATCGAGTAATGCACAAGCGTTTTGGTCTTAGTCATTTTATTGAACGATCAATGCTTCAATTCTCCTAAATTTAATTTTTGATCTTAATAAGAAGGTATCCTATATAACAAAAGATGATTTGCTTGATACCAGTGCTCCCACCAATCCGTTCCTATGCTAACACGGATGAGATAAATTACGGATGACTACTAGCCATTATGCAAGTGACCAAGGTATGAGAGAGGATATGCTCCGATACACTAAGTTTCAACCCCAAAATCTTATATAACAATCCTATATACCTCAACCACTACAGCGTATGCCCCGAGGAGACTAATAAGAAGGTATCCTTGTATCATATAAAATAGCTAGGGAGTCAGAAATGTAAGCTTAAGCTTCTCTCAATGGATTTAAACTTCTAATCTTTCATCAAAATCCCACCGAGTTTAGTTTAATTACTACTAAACGAAGCGACTGTTTGATAAATACAATTTTGATGATCAATACGTTATACATAATATTCCTTTTTTTTTCACATCAAATTGTAATTATAATCAAACAAACTATTTTACTTCATTTTTTTTATAAAGAAAATGGTATATGCATTGATCGCCCATTAAATTTTGATTTCATCCACAAATATCTCGACATTTAGTTGTAGAAGCTCGATCCATTCTACTGATCATGTCTAACCTCTCCTCCGCTCTAGCATCTAATAATAATTACTTTAGCCTTTTTGACCAGCTGCATCAAGTCCTCCATTATCTCAAACTAGAGGCCGTCAAAAAAGATCCATTGGGTCGAGTGACATAATCTTGATTAATTATTTTACACGTCGTGCCAGAACGACCATGACATACAACTTAGCATGGGTCATGCCAAGTGTTAGGTCTTAAATGAGCTAGTGCTGATAGTCGCTTTACGACGGTCGGCACTGTCGAGGATTGCCACCGAGAGGATACAGGTAGTGTTCAATGTTATATTTTTAAAACGATATTGCTCCACTACAAGTACTTACGGATAGCAGCAATTCGTTTCCCAAGATACAACGACGTTATCTCAAAATAGAAGCACTTCAAATTTCGAGACCAACGAACATTCTCATAGGCTTTTTGGACTCCAAATGCAAAACGATGGGATGAATGAATTGATTTGTTTTTCTCTTATACTTTTTTTTTTATTTTCCAATATCTAGAGGGTTTTATTTAAATAGAAAAAGATGTGAGGTACCTTTTGGTGAGGATTCATTTGAGCCATTTAATCTAGAGGGTTGTATATTTTCAGATAGCCCTTGATCTGAGCCTTCATGTCATCATCACCTAGAGCATAAAGCGCCAACAAAGCGTCAATTGCGCATGTAGGCGTGTACAGGCGGCGGGCTCCCAAGTGCGAGCACCTGCTCACCCATGAGAAGAGAGCACCTGCGCTTTTTGTGTTAACTCCATTAACACAGCAGCCACTCTTGGAATTTTCATATGTGAGACTATTCCTCATCCACTTCTTTAACACTATTTTGGGCTTAATTTTAAACAATTAATTTTTCATTCACTCGTAATCGGTTTTGAGTAAATTAATAGTCTAGATTCATCTACGCGAAACGTAGATTTCGATTTAGAAGTCAATTCTAACTTTCATCGATTGATGGTATCTCGATTTTTCCTTGCAAAAACCGTATTAGTCGTTTTAAGACCCAATATCCATCAATCCCCTACATGAATGGAAATTAATGCATGTATGCATGCTGACACTTTACAAGAGTCCAATCGATAAGTCAATGCATCGGGAGAGGTAGCTTGTGGCTTTGAACCTTCTGTAGTGGAATGCTATCGAGCATACTAGGCTGCGCAGTGAACGTGATGTCTTGAACTGCTCAGCTGTTTGAGTATACTCAGACAATAACATCCACACAGAGACTTATCTCACATAATTTTGGTTCTCATGGTTGGTTCCATTTTAGCCATGGACACCATCTTGGATTCATGAGTGTTTCATTGAAGTGGTCTGTCTTCACACTCACATAGGTGACACATCTATCAAGAGTTTCCTACCATACTCCACCTTATAAATGTATAGAAGTCATTAAAAGCATACGCTTAACCTCACTACATGTGGTAGGATAGCACAAGTTCATCCTAGGATTGGGATAGAGATAATATATCTCGTGTGCTATAACACAACTTCTATAACTTCGTTGTCCTATTAAACTAAGATCTTGGGATCTCTAGTCAACAAGGTTGGATTACTGCTACAGTCATTTTAGTTGTAGATTTTTAGTCTCATTTCTCTTGATGAGCAGTATACTTGATCTCAACTTAGCCCCTTCGTAAGAGGGTTTGCCAAGTTATTTTTTGACTTGACATAGTTGATTGCAATCACTCCGTTCAAGATCAACTGTCTAATGTTATTATGTCTGTGACGTGTATGTTAAGACTTACCATTATACATACTACTTTGTGCCCTTTCAATCACCGATTGACTATCACAGTGTATAAGTACAGCGAGCACAGATTTTGTCCAACTCGGAATATCTTCCAAGAAATTCCTTAGTTATTCAGCTTCTTCTGCTGCCTTGTCTAGTGCTATAAACTTGGATTCCATAGTCGACTAAACAATGCATGTCTGCTTTGTGGATTTCCAAGATACCACTCCTCCATCGATTGTGAATACATACCCACTAGTGGATTTAGAATCTTTTGTATATGATATCTAATTAGCATCACAATATCCCTCTAAGATAGCGGGATACATTCCGTAATGTAATCCGTAGTTCATAATATATTTCAAATATCTAAGAACTCGCATCAGTGTTTTCTAATGGGTGTCGTTTGAATTACTCGTAAAACGACTCGGCTTGTTTACCACACAAGCAATATTTGGATGTGTGCAGTTTGCAAGATACATCAAACTGTCTATTATCCGAGAATATTCCAATTGTGATATGGGCTCACCATGATTTTCCGCTAAGTGTTGTCGTAGATCCATAGGTGGTGTTTTTACTATAGAGAGATTGCACGCATTGAACATTTTCAACACTGACTCTACATAATAGAATTGTGTCAAAACTATCCCATAGGATGTCCTGAGAATTCTAATTCCCAATATAACATCTACTAGACTCATATCTTTCATATCAAAATTCTTAGTCAATATTTTCTTTGTACTCATGATTACCTCATGATTAATGCCCATTATAAGCATGTCATCTACATATAGACAAACGATTACATAGACCTTTAGGTGTGTGTTTGATATAAATACATTTGTCACATTCATTTATTTTGAATTCGTTTGACGACATTATTTTGTCAAATTTTTTGTGCCATTGTTTATGCACTTGTTTAAGTCTGTACAACGACATAACAAGTCGACACACTTTTTCCTCTTTTCTTGGAGCTACGAACCCCTCAGATTGCTCCATATAGATTTCTTCTTCCAACTCATCATTTAAGAACGCAGTTTTAACATCCATTTTGTGTATTTCAAGGTTAAATAGTGTTGCAATGACTATCATCACTTGTATGGACGTAATCCTTGTCACCGGTGAATAGGTATCGAAGTAAACAACGCCTTCCTTATACTTGTATCCTTTTTCTACAAGTCTGGCTTTATACTTGTCAATCGATCCATCAGCTTTATACTTGTATTTTAGTATCCACTTACAATCTAATGGTTTAGTACCAGAAGGAAGGTCCACTAATTCTCAAGTATGGTTATTCATGATAGACTCGATTTCATTATTGACAGCTTCTTTCCACAATGAGGTTTCGAGACTAGAGAAAGCTTCGCTTAATGTTCTTGGGTTCATTTCTGACATAAAAGTCATGAAATCCGGTCTGAACAATTTCTTAACTTTAGCCCGTTTGCTTTGACGTGGCTCTTCGCTTTGATTGTCAATAGTCCTATTATGACAACTGAGTTTAGAAACACCATTTTCGTTAGAACTTTCATTGTTATCACTTTAAATGTTTCCCTTTTTATTTGGGAATATATTTTCAAAGAATATCGCATTCCGAGATTCTATGGTTGTTCCCACATGAATATCAGGAATATCTGACTTATGAACTATGAAACGATATGCACTACTATTATGGCCATATCCGACAAATATCGCATTGAACGTTTGAGGTCCAATTTTTACTTACTTTGGCTTGGGTACTTCAACCTTTGCTAAGCACCCCCACACTTTCAGATATTTGTACGATGGCTCACGACCTTTCCATATCTCATATGGTGTTTTATCATTTTTCTTATGAAGGATTTTGTTGAGAATGTGGTTTGCTGATAATATAGCTTCCCCCCACAAGTTCTGGGGTAAGCCTGAATTTATCAACAATGCATTCATCATTTCTTTTAGTGTCTGATTTTTACATTCAGCAATACCATTTGATTGAGGCGAGTAAGGCATCGTTGTCTGATGGATAATGCTAGATTCTGAATAAAACTCATCAAATGGAGCACCATATTCTCTACCTCTATCGCTACAAATTATTTTAATTCGTTTATCAAGTTAATTCTCAACTTCTGTTTTATAGGTTCTAAAAGCTTCTAAGAGTTTGTCTTTACTTCTTAAAAGAAAGACATAACAGAATCTCGTGCAGTCATTAATAAATGTAATAAAATAATTTTTACCTTCTCTAGTTTGCACGAATTTTAAGTTACATGATCACTATGTATTAACTATAGAGGAGTCATTGACCTTTCCACCAAATGATAGGTAGTCTCGTTATTTTTGCTTCTACGCACACTTCACATTTGTGTGTTTCGTCCATATTGATATTTGGTAATAAATTTAACTTGACAAGACATTTAAGAGTATTATTATTAACATGCTCAAGTCGATCATGACATAAATTAAAACACTCAACAACATAGCTGGAACCTTTTATTTTATCACCATCAAAATCACGGTGTACAGTCATTACAACTATTTTGAACAGACTCTATTCTAAGTATCCCTTATCTACGAATACACCATTCTTTGTAAGTACAAAGTTGTTTGACTGGAACACTAGTCTGAAATCGGCTTTAACAAGTGCTGATCCAGAAACTAGGTTCTTTCTGATATCAGGATTATGGAGCACATCAATGAGCGTTATCTCTTTCCTAGATATTATTTTCAGAACAACCTTCTCGAGTCCGACAGTCGGGGGATGTCCTGGAATTGCCCATATAGAGCTTTCTTCCACTTATTGGAGTATACTTTGAGAACATCACCTTATCAGAACAGATATGACGTGTTGCTCCAGTATCGATCCACCACTGCTTCGAGTTATCCATCACCATGTTGGCTTTAAACACGACCGCAGTGAGATCCAATTCCATGTCGTCAAAAGTTCTGACCTGGTTCACAGTATCCTTCTGACTCTTGGTTGGTTTCTTCGGGGGTCTGCAATATTTGGATATGTGTCCTGGCTTTATATAGTTGTAGCATGTGCCCTTGAATTTCTTGTCTTGAGCCTTCTTTTTGGATTGATTCAACTTTTTGGCTCAGCCAGGTTCGACATCTCATCGACTGCCCACTTTGTTCCTCTAGAGTCGGACATCTTTCGATTATCTTCCTCAATTCATAGCCTTAGGATTAGATCTTCAAGTCCTCTCTCCTTTTGCTTGTACTTCAGGTAATTTTTAAAATCTTTCCATGATGGAGAAAGTTTCTCGATTACCGCAGCTACTTTGAACTACTCGTTCAGCTTCATGCCTTCAGTATCCAGATCATGCATTATCAGTTGCATGTCTTGGACTTGAGATATCACTCTCTTGGAATCCATCATCTTGAAATCCAAAAACTGTCCGATGATGAATTTCTTCAATCCGACGTTTTCGGTTTTGTATTTCTTTTCAAGTGATTCCCACAAAGATTTTGCCATTTCCATCGAACAATACATGTTATACAATGCGTTGTCCAATGCATTGAGAATGTAGTTGCGACACAGGAAATCTCTGTGTGTCCACGTATTGCATGTAGCCTTATTATCGGGCTTTCCTTCCGTATAAGCTGGCGGATCTTCATGCAGAAACCGTACGAGGTTTAGCGTTGTTAGGTAAAAATGCATCTTTTGCCACCATTGTTTGAAGTCAGTTTCGTTGAACTTCTCCGGCTTTTCCCCATGTGGAATGGCGGTTGAATCGTCGTTGATCCCAACCATCAATTTGCATGATTAAAAAAATTGTCTTAAAATTTGTTGGGATCTTTGTACTAGTGCAATCTGACGGTATACCACAGTTTTGGTGAAGTCGAGGCTAGGGTTAGACTCTATCTCTTTAAGATGAATTTTCTCCACACACGGTGCTCATGGAACACGACAATCATCTCCCAAGATACAACAACTTTATCTTGCGATAGCAGCACTGCAAATCTCAAGACGTCCGAACCAAAGAAGCTTCTCGAACTCTCCAATGTAAGTATGGAATGCAATGCTTTCTTTGATTGGAAGGAATTGAGTGAGTGAAATGAGGATGTGAGGGACTTTATTTATACTAAATGAAGGGGTATAATAACCTCTTGGTTCAATTAGATCTCATCCATCCATTTTGAATTAGATGATGTAGATCACATCCTTTCCTAAAACACGCACTACCTCTTTATAAGATGACACCCTTTAACTATCCAAAAGGTACTTAAAGCTTTTAATTTCTCATTTACAATTTCTAACACATCTATGTTGAGATGGAAGAAATTCCGCAAAGTTCAATACAACAGGAAGCATTATTGCCAACCAAACACATGAGCATGGTTGCGCTTCTTAATAACTTTATGAGATCAATGTCTCATGTTGGATCTTCTAATGGATATGTTGAACTAAATTTTGTACCAAGTTTGATATCTGAACCTGTTATTCAGATGTTGTAGGTGAAGACACCAATATGGGTCCTCCATTACCATCTCAAGATTTTGTTGAGCTTCCTTATGTAGAATCTCAAATATATGATACCATGATTTCTTTTCCATTGCCACCAGAGGTGTAGTTGGATGATAAGGCATGGATCAGTGAATATTTTCATTCTCAATCTTCTTCTGAAGATGGTGGGGACATTTTGAGCATTCTTATGGATGATGACTCTCTTGATGATGGTGATTGTGATACTCATCTTAATCGTGGAGAGATTCCACCATATAATGAAAGGGTGATCACTTCATGAATGTTATAGGGGAGGAAAATGGCGATGACAATGTAGATCGAGAAGATAATGTTCATATTGATATTTGGGGTGAATAAAAATATCAAATTTGGCTAGGAATGCTATTTGACAGCAAGTCTCAACTACGGAAAGCCATGACATTATGGTCTATCAGTCAAAATCAGGAGTCTAAGGTAGTTGAAAGCAGAATCAACACATGAGTTGCAAAATGCAAAGTGGTGCCGTCAGACATAGATTCTAATAGCGGGCCTAAGAATTATAGGTCATCGTGTCTTTGGTGTATTTGTGCAATTCATAAGAAGACGCCTAAGATGTGACAAATCATTCGATGGGTGAATATGCACAATTGTCTTAGCTCCATCAGTGGCAATAATAATAGAAATTTGACTTTAGCTATTATTGTGTCTCACATTATCTATCAAATTGAGACGAACCCTGGATATCCTATAAAAAATGTCTAGGTTGATATTAAAGAGTCATTGCATGTTGATGTTTCATACAAGAAGGCATGACATGGGAGGAGAAAAGCCATAGAGATTGTTTATAGAAATTGTGAAAGTAATTTCATTGAGCTACCTTCATATTACAGCCTTAGAGCATTTTAATACCAATACTATTGTTAAGTGGCATCATCATCCAAGTAGTACTGAAAATGTGAAAGTCTTCAAATATATATTTTGGACATTTGGACCAACAATTGATGCATTCCACATGTGTAGGCCAATTATCAGTGTTAATGGTACACATTTGCGGGCTTATAAAGGAAAGATGCTTATAGCTGTTTCTAAGGATGTAAATAATCATATATTACCTATTGCTTATGCTATAGTAGATGAGGAGACTATAGCTAGTTGGTGTTGGTTTTTTGAATAATTCAGGTATTATGTGGCACAAGATAGACAATTATGTGTTATTTCTGATAGACATAGTGGTATTATTCATGCTATGTCAAATTTAGAGGAATGGAAGGAACCAATTACATATCATAGATTTTGCCTTCGACATATTCAAAGTAATTTCATGACAAAGTTTAAGAATGTCACTTTGAAACATATTGACAGTACTAATCAAAGATAGAAATTCAACAAATTTAGGAGACAGATAAGGGCACTTGATCCAGCGGCATGGCAGTATTTGAGAGATAATGATATAAGTCGGTAGAGTCTTGCTTAAGATGGTAGCCATCGATGGGGATGTCTCACAACAAACATTTATGAAAGTTTGAACAATGTATTGTGGGGGGCTAGATTGTTGTCAATTAAGGCATGCATTGATCTATCATTTTATAGAACTATCTAACTTTTTCAAAGGTATAAACAAGTAGCCCATCATTGTAATACAGCCCTCTCACCACATCATTAGAGTAAATCCAGGGAGGCTAAAAGACATGCACAAGGACATCACATTAATGAGTTTAACTATGCAGATGGAGTGTACAAGATTGTAACAACAAGATAATTGAATGGTAACGTGATTATGTACACATGATTCTTTACTATGAAAATGATTGTATAGGTAGAAAGTGGCAAATGCATAAATGTCCATGTTCACATGCAATTCCTGTTTGCCGACATAGAGGGGATAATGCTATTGACCTTGTGGATGAAGTTCACACCACAAAGACTTACATGACACAATATTCTGGCAATATATCTTGTTCGCCAAAAGGATTATTGGACAAATCCAAGTTGGGAGATTCAAGTAGATTACTCAAGATTGATCAATCATGGGCGGGGTAGGCGACGTGAAAGTTGAATACAAAATGAGATGGATTTGAGGCACCCTGATAAACCTCATAGATATGAAAGGTGTCACCAAACATGTCACAATAAGAGAAATTGTCAAAATACATACCCAGGGTTGATAGTGAAGTCGATAGTTGATGTTTTTTTAATATATTGTATCTTAATATGTGAATACCATGTGATGGGAGTTAGTATTTTGTTAATTTTTGTATTTATAAGATTATGCCTCATACATTTATGTTATTTGGGATTTAAAACCTTGTACAATTTTATTTATACTCTATTTTATGTTGTTGCTATGATATAAAACTTTGTACTTTTGTCTTTATTTGTGTTTTCTTGTTACAAATATTGTTTGTTTAATGTAAGTTCTTTATTATACTATGAACAAATTAAATATTGTTTGCTTAATTTTTAAATTTTACAAGGTGTTTAAAATGACATCACCTCTAGTTTATAATTTAAATTCAGGCCTATTGATACCAGACTTGTTATTCTTACACAAGGAGCAGAGATCTTTGGATCTATTTTACGGGAAAATCAAGGATGGTCCACTTAAAGTAAGAAGATGTGATAGTAGTTTTTGGAGACATGTTGATGATATACTAGAGCATGTAATGCATCACATACAAGAAGTTAGGTTTGAGGATGTCATTCGGTGTGGATATATCCAACTCGATCATGGTCTTATTACTTCTCTAGTGGGGCGATGATGTCCAGAAACTTATAGTTTTCACTTTCCTATTGGTGAGGTGACAATTATCCTACAGGATGTTGAGGTTTTGTGGGGCCTTCAAGTTATAAGATCTCCTATATGTGCTATTGCTATGAACAAATTATTAGAAGAGTGGATAGATATATGTGAGACTGATGGGTTTTACTCCTCTGGATGGTGCCATATCAAATAATTGAATACTACTAAAGTGTTTGTATGATATCATCTACAGGCCTCAACCTGAGAATGCATCAGATGAATCATGTATTCAACGGTTGAGAGTCTATATTTTGTATTTGTTGGGTGGTAATTTGTTATTTGATTTATCTAGTAGCACTGTGTACATGCATCACCTCATCAATTTAATCAATATGTCTGTTAGTGCATGTCTGAGTTGGGGAGTGCTATTTTGGCCTGTTTATATAGACATTTGTGCAAAGCGTCATATTCAAAGGCGAATGAGATATGTAGTCCACTAGTATTGTTGCAGGTAATTGAATATAACTTAATGATGTCTTGTATTATATTGTAATTATTTTAATACATATTATTTTCTTTTAGTTGTGGGCTTGTGTCATGCCCCAGAGGAGTCCCAGCCAGAGGAAAAATCCGGTAACATCTCTCGTATACACGTGACAATCTAAATCATTAATACAATCACAAGTATACATCAGCCACACACGACTGGAAAATATAGACAATCACGCAGTTATATATTAAAATAGCCCACACGACTATATTAAAAACACAACCAGACAGTTATATACACTAAACAACCCACACGATTGTACTAAAAAAAAACTAAAAACACAGCGAAAAATAATAGAAAACCATTACAAACCAAAAACAAGACTGCTAGCCGGCTAGACTTACACCACACAACAAAACAACACAAGACAACACATCACAATAATCCAGAAACAAAACTGGAATATTCAATGCTAAGTACACCAAATAAATAAACCAAATAAAGTACAAATGACTCCAGAAAACATGTCTTCGGATGTGACGTAGGACCGACAGACAAGATACTTCAAGCGACTCCACAAATATCTACCTGATACCTGAAATAAAAATATATCAATGGTGTGAGTTCAACAACTCAGCAGATACCAGATAGACAGACATAATAAGTTATAACTAATAGTAATAATCATGCGGTACAGTTTTCTGAACAAATGTAGGAAATGCAGAGTGAAAAGGGCTGAAGAAAACTGTACTCACCAGGACCTCCTATTCCGCTATAAGGATCGTCAGACCAGATACAAAATGTCACATGTATGCATGTCAATCATATGAAACCACCAAAAGTGCAGCAACCAATATGCAACAATCAAAAGCAATAAATGCAATCATGCAATATGATGCAAAATGACATGTGTCACCCCTGATGCTAGTCAGCCATCTCACACACGATGGTGAGACCGAGTGGGTAGGGCTATGACAACTGTGCACTCTGCCATCACTGCTCCTGATGA
>JBBMJZ010384600.1:0-32418 GCA_037833815.1 Zingiber zerumbet | reverse complement strand
GACACGATGACGAAAATAGGCCTTCAAAAGGATGACTACTTGCATAAGTTCATGAAAGAGTAATTATTTATTTTCACGAGATGCCTAGTTGGTAGAGGATGACAGACTTGTTACAATAGGACAAGAGATCAATTCTCGATGAGCGCATGTCCTTAGGGAAAAAGAATTTCTCCCACCACTAACTAATTTGACAGTTGGCTATAAGTTGACACCCGTTGATTTACTTCCATTCACATAATTTAGGAATAAGTTATGAGGGATACCTAGGGTGAACGTAATTACTTTTATTGCTACAATGAAAGAGTAATTGCTTTTGATTTAACAATCAAGAAGAAAAAGATATCAACAACATCTAGGGAGGAATCCATGATTTACTCCCCAAACCCCGCAAGATTTCCTTCAATCTAATCGATAGATTTGTGTTTTCATATCTACCGTAATCTACTCTGAAAATTTTTCTTTCCCCTCATTTCTCAAACTATAACTACAATCAATATCATCAAAATGTAAAAAAAAAAATTAAAATCTTTTTTCATGACATAGTAGTTGAACAGGAAAATGGAAGACATGACATTAACAAATATGGAAGAAGAGTACCATGAAATATAGAAATTACCTGTCTTACAATCTAAAGCCCTTCGATTCTAATTAAATCCTTGAATTGAAAGTACTACCGAACCAAACCGAACAGGTCCACATTTTGTTAGGCTTTCAAAACTTCCAATAACATTGGAATAATCTCTTTCAAAAAGTCTTCGCTATTAGATTTATTACACATTGATTTTTTACATTTTTTTTTATTTAGTTTACTCTTTCATACTCAAAATCCGTCCCTGGGATTTCAGATCCAGAGAACTTTTTAAATAAGTTTATAAATAGAAAGAGACGATATTAATTAATATTTAATTAAGAAAAAATAATTTAGACGGTGATCTAAATTTATAGTTTTCATTATCTATAAGTTCATAAAAATTACTTCAAAGATTTTTTTTAAAAATCATTAGAAAAAAAGTGCAAATCGTGTTTTTTTAATTTTGGTTATTTATAAATATTTTCATCCTGTAAATAAATAATTTTTCAATTCATTTTCTTTTAATAATTTGTGATGTACAAAATTCCTAGAGATTTATGGACCAACGCAAACATAAAAGATAATTTTTTAAAAAAAAAAATTATATAATAATAAATAAATAAATAAATAAATAAATATGAAAGAAAGAAGGATGGACGAAAACTGCTGCGACCGGAACACCCAAATGCCACGTGAGCCGCGCGTGGCCCCCGCGGCGGATAAGGAGGTGTTGCACTTTTCCGCGCCGGTCTCGCACTCCTCACCACGAACCGCGGCCCGCTTCGGCCTACCATCGCTATGCGGACGTTCTCACAGATGGACGACCTCGCGCCAGCGTGCTCCCTGCCTCCTCCTCGAATCCTGGCCGTTCGATTCCATCATCGACGACTTGGATTCCCGAACCGAACGGAGGATCCGTCCCCGCACGTCAACAAATACGAGTCGCCCCCGCAGGGAGACGCCTCGACCGGCACGGTGGCTCGTGTTCATGTGGCCAGATTTGAGCCAACTCCACAGTCCCAAAAGCGATCTCCTCCACTGCCTTTATACCACGTGTCACGCCGACCTTCCTTTTTCGTCCCCATATAACCTTACCTTCTAAAGACTACCCTCAACGTATCCAAATCGTAATTGGTGAATCCATGTCGAGCCCACCAACGCTCAAGCAGGAGTCAAAATGGAGTAGCGAACAGCTAAGTACGCGTAGCGTGTTCTTATTTCGTGTAGAACTATCGAGTTCTTCCCTCCTTTATATTTTATACATTTTTTTTTTAATTTTTGGAAATAAATAAAATTAATTCAAAGAAACCCACAAGAAATGGTAGTGGCTGTGATTCCTCCGTGAGCGAGTGAAACCGAACTGGGATTCGCCCTCTTCCTCCTCCGCCAATCTCCTCGATCGGAGCCTCTGCGATCGCCATTGTCGGCGGAAGACGAGCTCCGCATCTGGCTTTCGCCGAGGAATTCCAGCTTCGAGCAGTCCGTGTGAAGCATAGCCGTATTTGGGGACGATTCGTTGGCGTTCTTCGCCCGGCGCGGTGGCTTCCTGAGGTGAGTCGCAGGCGATTGGATTCAGTTATCAATAATCGAATCTGAGATATTTCTGATTTGTTCCCCCTCGTTTAGTGATGAAGATTTGTTGATGTATGAGGTATTTTGGTGAGGATGGAGGATTTGATGGTCGATTTGGCGATTCAATTTCTCTGGAAGATTTAGGTTTTAAAAATGGAGGAACAACAATCTCCCAGAGAAGAGTTGGTCGTAAAGGTGATGCTGTTTATGGATCGGTTCCATTTTTGTGGATTGTTCTTAGATGTTCTTCGTTCTTTGTCTGACTTGTAGTGGTTGGGTTGCAGGTGAGGAAGCCGTATACTATTACGAAGCAGAGGGAGAAGTGGACGGAGGAGGAACACAACAGCTTCCTTGAAGCTCTGAAGCTGTATGGGAGGGCATGGCAACGAATAGAAGGTTTGTGTTGATGCTAATTGACTGAAGTTAGAATTCTCTGTTATTTAGTGGATTAATTAATATCAGTTCAATACTATAACTTTCTTGTTCATGTTTGGGTTATGTTTGTCACACAATATGCTTGGAGAATGCCTTTTTGTCTGATATGGCCTTCCTAAAAGGTATGGTGTCATCAGCTTCAAAGCACAAGTAGCTATAAATATTCTAGAGGCTGATCTCTAGAATTAGTTGGGCAAAACCCAGTGACCTGAATTATACAAAATCTAAAAGACATGTCTTACATGGTTTCTATATATCTAAGTGAAGATTTAGCTTACTTCATGGAAGAAGATGAGATCTTAACTATGGGTAACATCTCATCTAACTAATCTCCTCGTAAACAATTAATTAATAATTTGATTTGTTTTTCTTTTATTTATTGTATTACTGGTAGAAATCAGCATCTTTTCCGTGCACTTTCCTTGTTTTTTTTCCCTTCTACTCCTTTCTTCTTCCCTCATATTGGCCATCCAAGTAGGCAAGGCATTTATATAATTACCATGACTTGAACTCTGTGCAACAGATCTGCTCTGTGCAATTAGTTAAGGTTTAATAATAAATTATATTTTAAAAAAAACTATCACTTTCAACAGATTCATTCCCATATTTTAATTTTAACAATTCTGTTCCTAAACTATTTGAATTATTAACAACTTTATTCCACCATTATAGTTGACACTAATTTTTAGGTGTTGGCTTTAGTGCCTTTGGTGTGGTCAAATTACGAGTTCCTCAGGTGTGATGGAGCCAAGTCGAGCCGTGCTTGGCTGTGTCGAAGTTCAATCTCTTTGAGCTCAAGTAGAGATATTTTATCCTTTCTAATTCAATTATAATATTAATTTAATAAATCAGAAACATATTAATTCCTTAAAGTTTTTTTACATATTATATATTTAAGTTTATAAAAAATAACAAAGTAATATATTTCTTTTATGTATTTGAATAACATATAAATAAATAAAAATATAGTTATACAAGTTAAAAAAATAAGTTTATTGATAAATTATTCATTAATAGTAACAAGTCAAGCTCACTAATATAGTTTGTTTCATTTTCATATGTTATATACTAATGAATAAATATAAATGAGCTCTTATAGAGCTGAACTTAAGTTTACTCATGAATGGCTTAGACAATCGATCATTTTTTGTTGCATATGACATGACAATTATTTCTAATTAAATCAAATTATCATATTTATGGTAGGGTATAATTGCTAAAATAAAATTAAATAGGTTGTAATATATCTGTTAACATTGCAAGATGGAGAATAATTGTAAAGGTTGGGTATTTTTAGTGAAGTTTAATACACATATAACCAGTCTATTTCCAAGAGTTGACTATTTTATTGAAGTCTAGTTAGTACATTTGTAGTTTGTTCAAGCACAATATGTTTGCCAAATTTTATGGTTCAATTCCTGATTCCTGTTACAGATCACATTGGTACAAAGACTGCAGTACAGATTAGAAGTCACGCGCAGAAATTCTTCACCAAGGTAAAATGCTCTTATGAAATCACTTTCCGACATCTTTAAGAGTAGAGTTCAAAGTGATTTGTCATGAAATACTGCAAGATGTAACGGGTTCAGTGTCATTGACTGATTCTATCCTCGAGTGCTTTGTGAAAAAGGGTATTCCATGGTTTGTATGCAATTGCAACTAGGTCAATGCGAGAGTCGTGAATCGTAGAACCTAGGTCGTGTGAACTACCTAGAACTCAAACTGGAATACTCAATAAATCTTCTCCACCTGCTTAGAGAAGATGAGGCAAGCTAGCCATTCTCATGGTTTCAACCCACGTAATCACAACACCTCAAAGTATGATCCTTGTTGATGTGGATGATTAGAAACTATTTATGATGAATCCTCACAACCCTTTGCTGTTCTCTCTCCAAGTTTTTTTTTCATCTTTGAGAAGATCCTGTTTTAGGTGTGATTCTCTTGAATAAACCCCACATCATTTCATTGATGGTACATGTTTGTGCAATACAAAAGCTTTTAGGCATTACACAAATAAGTATATTTATAAATCTAGCAGTTTTTTCATGTCCCAATCTAAGATTATGGTTGTCTGCACAGCGTCCATTGAACTCTATTCGATCATCAGCTCCATCCTACATTCCCTAATTAACTAAAGCAGCCCATGTAATTGTTTAACTCCTTGCCATTGTCCTCTTCCATCTCCTCTCTTTGAGTGTTCTATTCTATTATCTTGACATTGTTTAGGACATCCACTTGACATCTAGTTCATGACATCTTATCAGCAGTTTGGCCTTGCCTGAGGCTGACATCCAACTTAGCAGTTACACTACTCAATCTTGATTGCTTCTGTTTTGCGAATGATAAATTTTGGCAATTATATATATAGAATGATTCATGTAATGATTTTCCTAGTTATAATTGCTAGATTGGTAGTTATGATCATGTTGAACTGTGTTTTTTGTTTGCTTTTTTGTTTTGATTGGTTTCCTTCTTTTCTTCTGTGACTGACACAAGTCGATTTGCAGCTGGAAAAAGAAGCTCTTTCAAAAGGTGCTTCCCCAGGCCATGTCCATGACATAGACATACCCCCTCCACGTCCTAAAAGGAAGCCAAACTATCCATATCCAAGAAAGACAACCACTGGCTCCCTTTCACCCTCTGGGGAAGAAGCAGCAGCAGGCAGCAAACCACCAAACCCTATTTGCTTGAAAAATGATGCAAACAAAGAGGTACTCAACGTCCGCCCGTGTCAATAAACACACTTCATCTCTCAATTTCGCCATTGAGTTTTACAGTGGGGCTTTCCTTTTCCTGCAGAAACTTAAAGTTAAAGAGAATTCTGAAAGCGGTAACTCCTCAGTAGTCCTTAACATTGCTCAGCATGGGCTGTCTGCATCTATATCAAACAAGGGTTCAACTAGTCCCGTCTTAATGGAATTTTTGCCTACGGTTAGAAGTTCGAAAGAGAATGCTGCAGTTGATAACCTCGTATTGCCTGTCAATGCATTCAATGAGACAGCTTTGGTGTATCAGGGGAATGTACTCATCCAAGGAAGTTGCACGAGTTCAAATATTAACATTGCAGAAGTTGAAGGTAGCATATCAAATTATCATGTTTCATCGATCAAACAGGCACACTCCGTCGGCATTAACAGAAGTAAAGAGAAGAATGAGCAAACCCTCACAAGCAGTGATCAGCCAGGACCTGCAGCAGCTGTTAGTCCATCAATGGGTCTTAAACATTCTCCTCTGCTGCAACTCCAGCACAATCTGGCCTTAGGCTTACAGCATCAGTTCTCACCAGTCGTCCAATACAACAACCAGCGTGGATCTTGTGATGCTTTTCTGAACATGTCATCAGCATTTTCAAATCTTATCATTTCTACATTGCAACAAATTCCACCTGTGCATGCTGCAGCAAGTCTGGCAGCATCGTACTGTCCGTCTATTGAGGTGGACGGCCACCTTTATTTGAATCCAGAAATACAAGGTGGAGAACCTTCATCGAGGGGCATGAAACCGTCTCCAAGCACACCATCTTTAGTCACTGCTACCATTGCAGCTGCAGCTGCCTGGTGGGCAGCACAGGGGATCATGCCATGGTGTACCCCCCACCTTTCACATGTCTTTCCATCACCTCCTGCAACTGAAGTCCCTCCAACTGCAGAGACAATGCAAGTCCTTCCACCGTTGGCTGTGGAGATGATGCAAGTTCCAGCAGGACATCAATCTGAGATTCTAAAACCACCACAATCCTCTCCTAAGCCAGTATCATCATCTCCTAATGATGCAAGTGCAAAGGGTGAAAACTCTGAATTCTCTGAGTTGAACCAAGCCAAAGCTAACAGACTGCAGTGCATAGTAGCTAGTGAAAACACTATACCAGAGGAGCTCGAGACAAATGAAGATAACAAAACCAAACGTTTCATTGGCGAAGCCAGAGACAGAAGCAATGGAGTGATGGGCCAGTCTTGGATGCCAATCTCTGAACAGGTTCTCACGTGTTCCTTCTGTTTTTGTAACTAGTAATCACATATGAGCATGTACTTTGCTCTAATCGACATGCCTATTTTTTTTGTCAGAATCATACTACATTTGGAGCATCCCTTGAAAGACGACCATATGACTCTGCATTGCATACTGGAGTTGCACAAACAAAGGTGAGCAAGATAAGGAAACTACACTTCCAGTTGATCGTTTACACCTACAAACTAAGGGAAACCTTCACGTGAAATCTGTGCGAAGATTGTTCATTTTATCTTCACACGACTTCAAGTGAAAGTTCCCTTTGTGTTAGTTCTGACTGCAAACTGATCTCTGCTGCCTGCACTGCTTTGCAAAGGGAGGGGTACCAACTAAAGTGAACGACAACAATCCAGACACAAGTTCTTCGAATAATTTCAAACACGGGAACTTTAAGGCGAGCCAATCAGTATTTAAACCATACAAGAGGTGCTCAGTGGAAGCCAAGGAGAACAAAACAACCAGAGAGGAAACTGGTAACAAGAGGATATGCCTACCAGAGGAAGCTTGAACGTAGAAACACGGTATAAGAAAAAACAGCAATCCATTTCTTGTGGTTTGATTCATCATATATATACCTATGAATTTTGATAAGCATCAATGCAATAGTTCTTTCATGTAATTTATATTAATTTAGTATTTTGTGGGACTAAAATAAATCTATTGAAAATACTTGTGTACTAAGACAAAGGCTCATATTTTTTACCTACAGAACTTCTATTCCTATTTAATCTGATTTCATATATTAATAACTACTTAAAGAATCGCTGATTCAAGTGTATCATCATCATCATGTAATTCATCATTCCAGTAGCTTCAAATTTGTAAACAAACATTGATTTTGCTAATAGATTCACATCTTCATTAGAATAAATAAACTATTAAATCTAAAAAAAACACTAGATTTTGTAAGCGTCTACATCATTATGTACATAATATTCTTTAAATTAATTGAAATTAAATACTTAACACCTGCAACATAGAAAGAATTATCTTGCTGAATAGATTTCCGACGAGGTAAACATAATGCTGCCTGAACAAAGCTATGCGCACTGTGCGCTTAAAGTTCGGTACCAATGATAAACCACTTGTGGCAGCTACAGCTTGGCAATCACAAAGAAGATAAGGGTAGTGCCACAGTAGGTGAAGACCAAATACTAGAAGGAATGACCTATGGCTCAAATGTCTTCGGAGTGTGCATCATAAAAGTCCAAGGACTTGCTTAGACAACACAATTTTAGACTACAAAGCATTGCACCCAAACAACTGGCATGACTTTGCAGCTACTGAGCTTATTCTCGGCATGACTTTGCATTCATACTGATACAATTCACCTTTGGGTATTCATTATGATCTCTTAACACACCATACAAGTTCAATCCTGAATCAGTAGGTAAGAATTCAAATTCTACTCATTGGCAAGAAAATCATTAAAATCATGATTTCTTGCTTTATTCTTAGAATGCTCCCCCGAAAATTATAGAGACATCTTAAAGCCAAAGATTGGATTTTTTGAGTGGATTTTACTCCATTTGTTCTCCATAAACCTAAGGATCTCATTCAACAAAGAGATGACAGATTTCTGTTATAATCAAACAGGCAACTACTCTACAAAAGCCTAATCAAGAAAACTTCTTAAGGCATGGATTAAAAGTAAATTTTCAAGGAATTTATACACATCTTAAGCCAAAGATTGAAATTGATGAGTTTACAAGATTAAACAGCCAGGTTGTAAGGACTGCATTGCATCATCATCTTGGAAACATTGTGTAGATTTTATTCCATTTGTTCTCCATAAACCTATGGATCTGCATGAAGAAGATTGGAAAAGATCACTGTCTCAACAAAGTGAACTCAAGCTGATAACAGATTTCTGCTATAATCCAATGGGCAACTGCTCATAGATTAAACAGAAAGCTTGCAAGGAATTTATAAACATCTTAAAGCCAAAGATTGGCTTGCTTGAGTATACAAGGACTTCATCAGAAACTTGACCACATGGTCCACATTGTGTGAATTTTATTCCATTTGTTCTCCATAAACCTATGGATCAGCATGAAGAAGATTGGAAAGGACTACTCTCACAACAAAGTGAACACAAGCTGATAACAGATTTCTGCTATAATCAAATGGCCAACTGCTCATGGATTAAACAGTAAAATTGCAAGGAATTTATAAACATCTCAAAGACAAAGATTGGCTTCATTGAGTTTACAAGGATTTCATCAGAAACTCAACCACATTGTGTGAATTTTATCCCATTTGTTCTCCATAACCCTAAGGATCAGCAGGCAGATTCAAAGCGCTACTCCAACTAAGTGAAATCGGAGCAGATTCCAACTGCTCCACAAAAACCTATTCGAGAAAACTTCTTCTAGCACGGATTGGGAAAAAAAAACGCCAGTAGATTGATTCCAGGTACCTGGAGTATGTCCTCGGCGTACGTGACCTGGTATTGGGATCACAGCTGTCCTTCAGGGGTTCGGGGGACGAACGGGAAGGCGATCCACCGGAAGCCCTAATTCAGTAGGAATTTAAGGCTGGTTGTTCCGGCGGAATGCCCATCGATCCGAGGTATTTAATACGAAACGCGGCCCAGTAAGGCCCATCGACTGGATTCGTTTGGGCTTATGCGATTTCGGCCTAGTAAACTAAAATAAAAATATATAAAAATATTTTTTGTTCTTTTGATAATTTTAAGATTTAAGATTTATGGTTGATCTGAAATATAATTTAAATATACTGAGTTGACTTTTGAGATATTCATAAAATGAATAAACTTAAACATTAAAAATTTATTTCATTAATATTTATGAACGATGTTAATAAATTAATTATAAATTTATTTTTTTATTAAATACATCAATTTTATGAATATTTATAATTCTAAAATATTTATAATTTAGTTAAAATAAAAAATATATAAATTGTATAAATAAACTTTTAAATTAGAACAACAATCTCATTAATTGAGCACGATTAAAAAAACTCAAGCTCGACTTAAACTCAATAAGATTTTTAATAATAAGATTGAATATAGCTATAAGTTCGTGACTCAATTCAACTCGTTTATACTGCTATTAGTATTAGGTCAAATGCAATGTACGTAGTTGCACGAGGTGTGATTCACAAATCATTATGTCATTGCAACCCAGGGGTGGAATTAGATATTGAGTTAATATAGTCAACAATATAACATAATTAATAAGCATAGTCTGATAAATAAAATTTTCGTCAATATAGAATATAGGGTCTCGGGAAAAAATCTATTATACATAATTTTATCTTATTTTGCAAGAGGCGCAATAACTTTACTAATATGTCAATGCTCCCCTTCTACCATATAATATAATTAATAAAATAAAAAATAAAAAATCTAATAATTATAAAGTATCACAAAATAATTAGTTTACAATGGTTCTTTTCGAGCCTCATATTTTAAAACCTTTGTATAATAGTTCTATTGTCAACTGTGAAAAATATATCATCCTCTGTCTAGACAATAACATTCTAGGTAATAAAATTATCATTTATTCAATCTTCATTTATTCAATTATGCAATCTGTTTTTCACAATTATCATAGTAGAAAAACTACTTCTATAGTCGCAGTTGTAACTAATGGAGAAGCGATCGATTCATGAGCGATCGTGTCATTGCCTGCCAAGGCAGTGCCTACATCACTGCTTAGTAAGATAGCGGCTGCTCAAGAGGCTGCCACATCGCTGCCACGCTAGGCAGCGAGAGCGGCTGTCATTGCCTTGCAACTTTTTTGCTAAATAGGAAAAATGTTTAGGATTATCTTTGAATAGAGTGTCTTGTACGGAGAAGGAAGGAGATGAACGGGAAGTTTAGGTTTAGGGGTAAAAAATTAAACCAATTTAATAATATTAATGTTTAATTAATTAATATACAAATATAATGACATTAAATTTTTAATTTGTAAAACAAATTAAAAAAAAAATGATACTCGAAATATTAATGTCATATGTTTAAATTCACAACTATACAAGTGGACCAACATAAGGAAAGGGATCGGAGGCACGTTCTCGCTCGAGAGCGGCAGTCTCACTTGCTCTAATATTTGACTGCGGTATCTAACCTAGGCCCCTACGGACCTAGGCATACGCCTCATCAGTAGCACCGCTGTCGCTTCTAGTATCCCACATATACGGTAGTTGAAATTCTCCTTTTTAATCTTTGATTATCCATTGCATGGCCTAATTGCACTTTGCTATGGGACTAAACTAAACTGAATTTTGAATTGTTTACGTGACAATCCCCACAATGATCATTATTGCTTGCTTTCACGAGGAGGCCGTATCGTTCCCCACAAGGGCAAGGCCACAACATCCCCAACCACTTCCATTTATCTTCTCCACGGCGTTGGTCATGCTCTTTAATATTCTTCACCATTTGATAGCAAGTTAACATTCATATCCATCAATGCCAACGACAACATTACAAGCACAGAGAGCACATCCAGAGAAAGATAAGGCCTACTAATTCAACTCCTTGCTTCACATGTGATGAAGAAGATGGTGACTCATGAGAAGCTTCAGAAATAGTCTTCTTTTTCTCATTTCAGGAAGGAAAAGGAAAGTGTCAACGGCCTCCTCCAGGTTTGCTGCCTTCTCCAGTGGGTTTTTGAACTGCACTACTTGATATGTTTATGGATATTTGGATTGGTAAATAACTATGGTCAATAAACAACATCAGATTTATAGACTATTCTAGCAACAAGTAATATGTTGTTAAGGCACCAATTCAATCCATTCAATGTAATTACACTATTATTTATGAATTAGTAAATTTGAAATATTCACTCCAATAGTTACCAACCCAAGTTGGGCTCGGCAAGCTGAGATGGTGGACCGAATAGACCAAGCCGAGCAGACTATTGAACAAATAAATGGGTTGGGCAAACTAGTGGAATCCGGCTAGATGAACTAAGCAGGCCGATTTTAGTTTTCCCTTGTCTATTTATGTATAACATTCCTATAAATTGTTCTTATCTGTTATATTCCTATTCTCCTTCATTCCATGAACCTAACACACCACTATGTTACAGTACCTGGGGATATTCAATTGTTAAGCAGCATCCAGGCTTCTACCAAATATTATTCAGGGAAACACCCAAAGACAACACAATGGACAAGAGAGGTAAAATATTGCATGTGTATCCATTTTACAAAGACAACAAATAAACAGAAGAACTTCCTTAGATTATTTTCTAAACAAGTCAATGAGTGGTAGCTATGATCATTGTGGAATAATATTAGCAGGCTAAGTGTCAGTTCGTACTTAGATTTTACAAAACAAGATTTTGACAAAAGCAAAACAACATATTTGCTATAAGGAGATGCTTTGGCTAATTAGGAATATGTGTCATACACACAAAAAAAAAGATCAACTGCAACCATTTTTCACAATGAGTGAATTGATCTGAATTTTCTACCAAATGATGAATAATACAGCTGTTGCATAAACTTATGACACACAAGTTAAAACAGATTCTGTAAGACCATGAACATACCTACAAATACACTCTTGTAAAATGATGATAACTTGCCCTATCTACTGCTTGGCCATCCTATCATCAGCATGGTTTCTACGTCTTCTGAATGCTCTTCTCGAGTGTGACAATATGCACCATTTTCTTGGGTAGGAGCTAGCTTCAACAGAGGTTCTAACTTGCACTTCACATGTATGAATCATTAGATTTAAGTTTCTTGTTGAGGAAAAAATATTATCGGTAATTCAAACTGTCAGTCTTGTATTGTTAGAGGAACTTTTAGTGGTTAAACGAGTGGAACACTGAAATGCAATGCAAGAGAATTTGCTTTTTATTATGATACCTGTTCACGTAATGATGCATTCTCATTCAGAAGAGTTTTCTCCTGGAGTTGAGTGGTGAAACCAAATGTTATTTTGATAATAATATGTCAGACATAAATATGTCTAGGTGGCACGATATGATTGTAACTTACATTCTCCTTTAGTTGCACAATTTGCTCCTCCAACATTGTTCTCTGTAAAAAGATGACATATAGTTTTTTAGATGTGTCGATTATATTGAAAGTTGAACACGTGATAGTCGTGAATTACTTTTTTTCCCTTTACTCTGCTTAAGCTTTTCTCTAGTTGAGCCTCTAGCTCATTCAACTCGTCAATAGAACATGATCCCAAATTTTCACCCAAGAGCTTCCTGCAGCAAATGCTGGTTTAGGACAATTGA
Organism: Zingiber zerumbet; assembly: GCA_037833815.1. Taxonomy (NCBI): domain Eukaryota; kingdom Viridiplantae; phylum Streptophyta; class Magnoliopsida; order Zingiberales; family Zingiberaceae; genus Zingiber; species Zingiber zerumbet. The sequence goes on along the minus strand of JBBMJZ010384600.1, from coordinate 19,599 downwards.
ATTTTGCATCAATCACAAGAGTTTTATAGAAAGAGGAAAAAGCCAACATTTATCACCTTTTTTGATCTTCAAGGTGTTCTATCTTCTTTGACATGTTTGTGGCTTCACACTTCCATTGCTGCTCGCAAAATTGGTAACATGATTTGAGACTATTGAAGCAATTAACAAAGAAATATAAAAATGTACTTATGGCTCACAAATACTTCCTTTTACCACTTCATTCATTTATTTGTTTGGGATGTAGATGAATCTTTTTTGTTGACAAAATGGTTGTAAGTGGATCCTAATATTTCATACATATAACTAGAATTGTTTCCTCTTTTTTAATTCTTAACCACTATTGGAATTAAGCTACTTAACTTTGAATCCTACCAGTCTTGGATTAGCCATCTAAACTATGAGAAGTAGCTCAATTAAACATCCAATTTTAACTGACAGGAAAAAATAGTCTTGTAATACCTACCTCCATGCTCCTTTCTGTTTCACTGCTATTGATCTCAACTTCTTTCACTTTCGCCATATACCTGTCAATTGTATTCTGTACACTGAAAATTAAGAGAAATAAAAAGAGGGTTACTACATGACTCTAATTGGTATAATTCTTTTGAAATGTATGGTTATCCTTAGATGACATGTAAAAATTCCAATTGTGTAGTTCATGCACTAAAATCACAATGGCCAGTTGAATCAATCGGCCTTAATCTTAGAAATTTCTAATGAAGTCACTAAAATGTTGTAGATTGCAACTATAAGCTACTGTAGAGATCTAGATCAATTTGTGGTCAAGTCTTGCCTTTAGGACAGAGAAATCACTTCGGGTTCTTTCTTAACCTCTTTTTGGGAGATATAGTTATCACCTCACGATGTCTCATTACTTATGTGCTTTCTTCTGTACTTAACGGTAAAAGTACCTTTTACAATATTTTATCTTACATTTCTTTACCATTGGGTAAGAGCTGTCTTATCAACTTTAAGAAATATCTTTATGAGATTCATAACCTCCAACAATCTCACTTGTAGATTTCATTAGATCCATTGCTATTGAATTTTGATTTGCCTACTTCTCTCTCTCAAAAAAAAAAAAAAAAAAAGTTAGTGTACCTCCATTATAAATTAAATTGCTAATTTTATTTTCTTCAAAAGTTTGAGCTCATCTTTAATGAGATTGTCATTCTCTTATATAACAAGAACAAGCCTTATCCCATTAATGGGGTCGGTTATATGGATTCTTCTATGTCATTGAACTCTATCTTTTACTACATCATCATTTATATTTAAATAAATTTTATTTTTTTTATTATTGCTAACCAAGTCTATTTTGATCTTCCTCGTTTAATATGCATAGTTTCCCATTGCCTAATTGGTCGTCTAAGAATATGTTCGTACCATCTTAAACATGTTTTTAGTAGTTTTCACTCAATAGGTACAATCCCAACTTCCGCTATAATATTTTCATTTTTTATCTTGTCCATCCTTATATATCCTCACATCCACCTTAACATGCTCATCTCTGCAGCTTTCATCTTTTGCTCATGTACTTGAATCATAACCCAACATTCAACTCGATATAATATAGTGTAGGTCTAATCGCCGTTTTGTAAAACTTTCCTTTAAATCTTAGAAGTACTTTACGATCACAAAAATACGTAACGCTTTCTTCCATTTCAACCATTCCGCTTATATTTTACATAAGACATCACTCAATTTCCCCATCCTTTTGAAAAAATGATACTAAATGCTTAAAACTCTCAGTTATAGACAACTTGTCATCTCCTATCTTAACAATTATTTTATTACGACTAATATTACTAAACTTAAATTCCACATATTCTGTCTTTACTCTATTAAGGCTAAAATCTTTCACTTCTAGCATTTTCTACCAAAATTCAAGTTTAGCATTTACTTTTTCATGTGTCTCATTTACCAAAATAATATATCATATCTTGGATGTGTCCAGTGAGTTCGTCCATGATTAGTGTAAAAAGATAGAGACTTAGAGTTGATCTTTAATGTAACTCTATTTTATAGGATATGCTTCGATTAATCCACTTGAAGTCTTCACTTTTGTCATTATATCATTGTACATATTTTTAATTAGTTCAATATATACTATGCTAACACCTTTCTTTTATAGAATTTTCCATATAATTTTTCTTTAGACTATCATAAGTTTTTTCTAGATCAACGAATACCATATGTAAGTCTTGCTTCTATTCTCGATACTTTTCAATTAGTTGCTTGAGAAGATGTATAACTTCTATTGTTGACCTTCTAGGCATAAATCTAAATTGATTTTCGGTCACCGTGGTCTCCTTCCTTAGTTTTTTTTTTTTCTATTATTCTTTCCCAAAGTTTCATGGTATGACTCATTCTCTTATCATCTATGAAATTTTCAAGTGACAACATGAAGCTCATACACACAACTCTGATGAGGGGGAAAACAACTTCGAGCCACATGGCAAGACCTTGTTGTGTGACCCTTTTATACATAGATGGGTAGAAGGCCCCTTCGACCTGGCCAAGGAGATCCAAACCCGCACTCACCTATTTTAGCTTTAGCTTAGTGGAATGACCTTTGGAACCAAGTCCGTTGAAGGAAACGGAAGCCCGACCCTGCAAATCCCCTAAAGAGCTACGTACCTAATCGACACTGGCCAACGAAACTTAGGAACCACCAAAGTGGAAGAAGAGGGAGAAGTCGTGTGTGTGTGGTGGGGGGGGGATCACAATTAGAAGTCAAGGAGATCGTGCTCGAGACCAAGAGTCCCCACTCTTCAAGCAACTCCTATCGATTTTGAGCTTTTTGTTTTGCCACTACTTCTTTGAGATATGACTTAAGCATTCAAAGAGTTTAGCTGAGGTCCTCCTTAACCCCTTTCTCATTCTTCCCTTTGAGTGCAAGCCTATGGTTTGCATCGAGATCCTTCTCCTTCGATCGCCTCTTGGCTAAGATTCTGGCGCCCACCCGACTATCGACTGACCCAAAGCAATACCGACTCAACGCAACCTTTATATCCTCCCGATCTCAACTATCGACAATCTAAAGCAATAGTGACCCAACACAACCTTCATGTCTCCCCAACCCGATCTTAGTTGGACAATCTCCATCATAGATGTTTTGGCCAAAAACCAATACCCACCACATCATCAAACAAATTATGAATGAGATGTATACTCTTCTATCACAAGAAATATGAGAATTTATTCCTCCATCCGCTATTATACATTTGTTATCTTATCCATTATAGTGTTAGGCTATTGTAAGACATTCTCCCTTGTGACTCGTTATAATTTGGTACATTTGTTTCACTCATCGACTTGCACAAAGAAGCTTTGCTACCTTGACATACATGAGTCGGTGAGTGCTTCCCCATTTTTGCCTTTATCACAATCATCTTTTGCTAGCCCGAGAGCATTTTGCGAGGGCCATCAAATCCACCTGAATCACGAGAATCTTTCACCATTCTGTGCCTCTGCTCAAGTCATGAGCTCCTTCCGAGTATTATGTGACATGTTAAACCTAATCATCTTTAATTAAGTATAGTAGAAAAGCAAAAGAACTCCCCTAATAATCTATATTGCCAAAAAGGTGTCTCTCTTTCAAAAATTATCAAAACAACTCCCCCACATATTATTGTCTTCCCAAAATACTTCTTCGTTCTCCCCTAAAAAATATGAACAGTCAAGCTAACCACCTTTTGACAACTTTGGTCAAAGCAACTCCAAGGTGGAGCAATTTTGTCAAAACAACTCCAAAGTGGAGGAGCTTTAGTCAAAGCTACTTGGTGATGCATATTGAGATAGAAAATTATGGACGAGATGTGGATTTGATAATTTTTAAAAAGAGGTACCTTTTGATGATATAGGTAATTAAGACTACTTTTTTATTTTCTGCCATTAAATATTTTAGCAAAAAAACTATCTGATTGTTCTGTAGATGTTAATATATGTTTTTATCTCGTTACATTTTAAATTGGCATTAATTGGTGTTTTATCAATTGAAAGATCTTTGGTTTCTAATTGGCTCTCTTAGCGAGTATTTTGGTCTACAAATGAGGCAATATAGAAGAAATCAATTTAGGTTAAAATTGAATTTAGTCCAGTTAATATTACTCAAAGCTTTGGTTAAACCAAAATTGGACTAGGTTAATTTAGTCCTGTTTAGCAAATGAAGGTTGGTTCAGTGGATAAATTTAAGCATTTCTCCAATTTAGTCTCCCAAGCCATTTCTCCCTATTCCTCTCATGATTTCTTTCTTCTTTCTAGAGGTTCACCCAATATGTCTCTTGATCTCTCCCTCTTTTCTCATGAGTCTTTGGAATTGGAGATGTCTTCTTAATGAGAATCTCTTTGAATTTGAGCTGATAATCCCTTTAACAAACAGCTTCCTTTCTCCATTTTTTTATTCCATCCATAAAAGTACACTGTGGGTTCTGTCATGAGCAACAATAGAGGTGTTGTTGCCTCCTTTTCAGTGGGGAGCAATAGTCCATTTCTTGGATTGAGATAAGACTGCAAAGTGGGAATTATTGTTTATGCATCTTCTTCTCGAGATGACAATTGATTTGCACTAATCAGAAGTCAAAAGCCACATCAACGTGTCTCACCCTATATAATGTAATGAGATACTGGTAAGATTAAACAAATATAATCCACATGAAGAGTGTTACGGGGATGACAACTTTTCTACCTCATCTAGCATCGAAATTAATTCTTAGTGTAGAATATTGTAGGATATTCATGCTTTCTTACATATATTTTCATCAAAAATATTCATGCTTATAGGATATTCATTCTTCCAATATGGTATCAGATTCAACCATAGTTGTCTCTCTCAATCCTAGTAGTTACTCCAAACTCTAATTGTCTCTCCTGTTGCAGGCATTGAATGACATCAACTATGCTGCGTACAAGTTTGTACAGTGTCTCCAATCGTCGTCTGCAATGATCATTTGTACAATCCGTAACGTACCATACAAAGTGAAATTGAGAATGACAACAGAAAGACTGAATTCCTCAACCACAACATCTAACATCAACTCATTCCAAAATTTCATTGTCTCCTACCCTAGTGGAATATTGGACGACAGTCAAACCTTCATTCCAAGACCCAAACTCAATGAGAACAATTATCTTCTATAGCCCAAATCCAAGTGATGATATTCATATATGGCAAAGGAAAGGATGATTATTTATGTAGAGGAGCAACACCTCAAAGGTAGACGACCCAAGATTTAGAAGCTAGAAATTTGAAAACAGTGTGGTTACACCATGGTTAATTAATTCTATGATCAATGAGATAGAGAAAATTTTGTCCTACATGGGACATCGAGAGAAATCTGGGAAGCAATGAAGGAAACTTATTCAAATAAAAAGAATACCTCAAAGTTATTTGAAGTAGAAAGTATTCTATGTAATTTGCAGAAGGAGATTTAATGGTAACCCAATATTTTACTACTCTCACACGCGATTGACAACCAGCTGATATGTGCAAAGAACATTCATGGAAGAGTCGGGTATTTATAAATTGTTGAAAAGAAAAAAGTGTATAAATTTCTATTCAAGCTCAATAGAAACCTTGATAAAGATCGAGGAAGAATTCTATAGATACATGGATAAAGATCAAGCTATCAAGTGTATCTTATTAGGATATTCTTCTCATAAAAAAGGGTACAAATGTCATTATCCAATTATAAGAAAAATCTGTAGATCCATGGATGTTACATTTTTTGAACATTATCCATATTGCCCTCAAGCACATCCTTCATTTTGTTATATGTAGTCTCAAGATCATCACACCTATCACACAAAATATATACATCTTGCATAGTGGTGGTAATGTTATTTTATCATTGATATGAAAGTTGATAATTAATAAAAATTATACAACAATTGGCATAATAATGTAGGATAAGTAGAGGTTAAGATAATATTTTTTAAAAACTATATAGGAACTTAAGATTTAGTGACAAAAATAAATTGAATATCTAATTGATTAAACCAACAAATTAAGCAAAAGTATTAGCAATTAATTAGTAAAGAGGTGTTAGACAATGTTCTTCAGTCTTGACAAAGGATAATTAACATGCAAGGGCACAAAATAGCAAGCTAGGGAAGGGCTCATGCATACACTTGGAGTAAGTCTTAGCATTAACTCAAAAGGGTGGACTGACATGATGTTGTGTCATTTTATTATTTGAGAAGATAGGTGGAGGGCTTAAGGCAAGGGGAAGTGGAGGAAGTGAAGAGGAGTGTGGGGAAGAAATTTGTGAGCTCTAGCAACAGGCATGTTGAGAAAGTTGGGAGGGAAGTTGGGGAGTGGAAGCTTCAGTTGGTGAGTTGTGGGAGTGGTGAAGTTTGGGATTGGAGGGAAGAGCACATTGGGCAAGGCAGAAGAAGCAAAGGTTGTTGGACAATGGGGAAGAAACAATGGTGTCCTTGGTTTGTTCATTGAATTCATGAGTGGTGGGATGCAACAAGAGTAGCATTGGTTTAGTCACAAAAAGAGCAAGTGTTGATGAAATGTGCAAAATAACATATCAAAGTTTAGCTCTCACACCATTTAATGCCATACTGGAGAGAAAACAGAAGCAATAAAATTACTAACAACTCAAACAAACTAAAGAAATAAGACATTATAGTTTTTATAAGCTCCACAATAAACCCATTCTAAAGAAAGTTTAAATTTTCCAGGTTTTCTATAAGTAGAAAAAACACAATAATATGATTTTACTTGATAAAAAAAAATTAAAACTTCTATAAAATAAAATCTCTTATATGGTTGTTGCATCATAACTATAACTTTTATCTCATCTTTTTTGGAAATCATTACAAACAATAACGAAATGACACAACATGCCTGTTGTGTCATTTCATTATTTGAGAAGATCATTTCATTATTTGAGAAGATAGGTGGAGGGCTTAAGACAAGGGGAAGTGGAGGAAGTGAAGAGGAGTGTGGGGAAGAAATTTGTGAGCTATAGCAACAGGCATGTTGAGAAAGTTGTGAGGGAAACAGGGGAGTGGAAGCTTCGGATGGTGTGTTGTGGGAGTGGTGAAGTTTGGGATTGGAGGGAAGATCACGTTGGGCAAGGCAGAAGAAGGAAAGGTTGTTGAACAATGGGGAAGAAACAATGGTGTCATTGGTTTGTTCATTGAATTCATTAGTGGTGGGATGCAACAAGAGTAGCTATTGGTTTAGTCACAAAAAGAGCAAGTGTTGATGAAATGTGCAAAATAGCATATCAAAGTTTAGCTCACACCATTTAATGCCATGCACACCGGAGAGAAAACAGTACAATAAAATTACTAACAACTCAGACAAACTAAAGAAATAAGACATTATAGTTTTTATAAGCTCTACAATAGGCCCATTCCCAACAAAGTTTAAATTTCCCAGCTTTTCTATAAGTAGAAAAAACACAATAATATGATTTTACTTGATAAAAAAACTTTAAAACCTCTATAAAATAAAATCTCTTATATACTTGTTGCATCATAACTACAACTTTTATCTTTCTTTTTTGGAAATCTCTCGCATTCACTATGATATTTTCATCTCCAACATGGTAAGTGTTATTTTCTTATTATCGACCAAAATTTTCATACATGAAGTATGATGATTGTTCCATGGTCTAATTAAATAAAATAGCCTAATGGACATACAACACTCAAGATTTAAAAAATTTCTTTCAGTTTGATTTAACAAATTTGATCAATTGCTGAATAATCGATAAATAGAACTATCTAAAGCTCTCATACAAATTCACAACCATGCAAATGAATATCTCGCCATTTAGATATATATAATTTTAGTGCTACTTAAATATTTTAGTGTTAAAGTTTCTCTCCATATATAATCTCCTATGCACACTGTTATTTAGCACAACATTATTTGTAATATAATTTTGAATAATAAACTCATATAATAGTAATTAATGTAAAAATTCAAGATTAAAAGAAACCAAAGGCATACAATATGATGTCTTGTCATTGTGTAATGTATATTTGGTAAGCAAGTGTATAATTGAATATGCGTTCCTCTTTTTTTTTTTTTTAACAAAAATCATCATCATCATAATAATGTACAACATCATGTGTTAGAAACATGAATTTATATCTATATATCACATTAATCAACCTATAAAAAAGGAAAAAAATCAAATTAATCACCTTATGCAAGATATAATTTCTTAAACAATATTTTATGTATCGATCTAAGCAAAACTCAAGAGCCTTGGAGCAAAATATGAAGAAGTAACACATAAAGATATTTAGTGATGACCTCCTTTATATTAGTTTAAATAAATAATTCAAGAATCAGAAAGTAAAAAAATTGTAAAATAATTAAGTATAAACAAGATATAATAGAGGCAAAATATATTAAGAAGCAATAAGTAAGATTTAAGGCATAAGCTGATTGATATGGCAATGACGTAACAAGGCATAATTAAGTTAAAGCTATTATCACTATACATCACAAAAAGACTAAATAAGATCATATCCAGAAAGAAAAGAGGGCAACTTTACACAGATACGAAAACTATTGATCATAACGATAGGAATGGGGGGTAGATTACATAATTATGCAGAAAATTAATACAAATGATGTTGACATTGGAAACCAACAGGTAGTGCTATTTTAATATTGTACTTATGATATTACAGAGAATTTAATCATGGATACAGCAAAAAAGTTTTCACCTTAAAAGAGTTGATTCGTACAAACTATAGTACTTGATTACAAATTGCTATATGCTTTCGTTGTATGAAGGCCCTACAAGGGATACTAGAACAGAAAAGAAATTTGTCTCTAGCTGTATCTAAATAATGAACATGCAATATCGACAAAAAAAATTTGGCCAGTTGAAGCATTAATTTAAAACTAAGAGAGCAAAGATATCTATGTATTTCTTGACCCCCCTCAGACTCAACTTGGAATGAATATACCTAAATAGGGAAACATTGGTGAGAAATTTCTGCAACTAGTGGAGTCGAACTAGACCGAGATGGGTAAAGACAGTATACATTAATAGCGAAAGTTATTGCTCCTAAACCGATAGAAGTATCGAAAAACAAACCAATGCCAATTGAAGCACCGTACCATAGCTGAGATGACTTCGCACAGAATAGGAAAGATGCATCCGTGGTTATGTACGGGGCACGTAAGAATGGCTTTTTTTTCACCAAACCCTAAGCACAAGCAGTAGCACAAGGACCCCAAAGACAAGCACCGAAGTAAAAAAAAAAAAAAACTGCAACAGCTAAAGAGCACCACAGCAAGAGGGGAAAAAAAGCTGAAGAGAGAGAGAGAGAGAGAGAGAGAGAGAGAGAGAGGGAGGGAGGGGGAGGATGCGATCACCTAGAACTGGCGAACTCGTAGAGCTTCCCCCGAGCGGAGAAGACGATGAGCGCGACCTCGGCGTCGCAGAGGACGGAGAGCTCGTACGCCTTCTTGAGGAGGCCATTTCGCCGCTTCGAAAAGGTTACCTGCCGGCTCGCCGCGTTCTCTATACGCCGCATCTGGGTCTTCCCCCTCACCATCGATCTTCCTCTCCGTCTGCGCCTCCCGATCTATCCAAAGAAACCCTACGCGACAAAATAAGATTTAGGAGGAGGAGGCTCTCGATCCATATAGGCGCAGGTGGAGATCAACCTACCTAAAAAGAAAGGCAGCCACGAAGAAGAGGTTGAGAACCAAACAAATCTTTTTATATATAAGAGGAGGAGGCGTATTGTTACCAAAATTGTCGCCTCCTCTCGTTTCCCGCAAATGGAAAAAAAAAATAGCGGTGAAGGGAAAGGGAAGGAGGAGGGTTGACCATAACTCATGCCATCGCTGTTGATGACCCAGCGTACTACATGTCTTTGACCACTGCATTCGTATAATTTTTGTGGTCCCGGCTTAACACTCGCGTGTAGTGGATGGATTTCCTGAACGGTGTTTGTGACGGACCGGCATCGCTGCCATCCAGTTCAGGAATCTGAGAAAGGAGTCCAATCAAAGTCGGAGAGAGATATGAGAGCAATGGATGCACGACGCGTGGCGTGATGAGATTGATGAAGAAAGGATCGGCCTGCCGCATGGGCTCCACTAGGACCCGCCTCGTACGAGGGTTCGTTCCGTACGGACCGAAATTTTAATGACTGGGAAAATTCTAACTTACCAATTATTTATTTTTTCACTTTTGTACATCACAATTTGAAAAATACATTTGAAATTTTTTTATTTATTAGAACTTATTTATTTAATTAATTATGTGTATTGAATAAATATACAATTATAAATTAAAATAATCTTTATTAACTTGATAAGAATACTAAAACTTATCCAAAATAAAAAATTTATAAATAGTTGATTGAATTAAATGAACAAACGAGGTGTGACATTGAACAAGGTGAGATATATACCGAAGCTTAATTTATTTTTTTTTTAAAAAAACAACATTTTTTTAATGAAAACACTCTTTTGATTATTACTCTCTATTTTATTTTTCTTTTTTGAAAATTTGGTGGGCCATGGAGCCAAAACTGGGCCAAGGCTGTGACGGGTTTCTGGGCCCCACACGACTTCCATGGAACTCGTTCTCTGTTCTTGCGTTCCCTGCCGCTATAAATTCGAAAGGAGTCTTCCGTGGATAGCTCGTATCCCTGGCTGACTACCACTTCCGCCAGAGTTCCAGAGGAAAAGGAGAATGATCTCATCAAATCGTCGCTCTTCTTCGCCGATAAACGCCTTTGCTCCGAGGAACTCCTCGATCCATCCCAGGTTTCTACTTTCTAGATCGAACGCCTCCCTCGTCTTCCTCTGCACTGCTTTGCTTTTTATTCAAGCATTCGTCTTCTTCACAGGTTTATCGGACGATCGATAATCTAGGTTTTCCTTGCAATCATTGGCTGGTGCGAGTACGGATCCAAGTCGCCGTTCTCAGTTTCCTGAAGGCCCTCACTGCTCCCGACCCAGCCATATCCAATCCCGTATCGATCCGTCTGTTTCTCGATCTACACGCTCGCGAAGAATCTTTTATTTCATCAGCAACAAAAACTCCAGTTTCGTTTTCACTATGGACCCGTATTTTGATGTTCATATTAAACCCTAATTCGTTGTTAGGGTTCCCGTCATGTTTTTTTTTATTATACGCACTTCGTTTGGCATCGTGCTTCGCTATCCGATAGCCCACCTGATCTGAGATCAGAAAGAAATCTGACAACAGAGGGCTCCGTCGAGGGATTTTGAGTGAGGTCCCTCACGAGAGTAACGGACGCGAAGCCATTCATAAGAGGTATAGCTTCTGTAATTAACTACTCCATTTCGCACAATGCAGATATCGTGCTACTTTTGTGCCTATTGAGTTGCTCTCACACTATGATGGTCATGGTAATGTGCTTTCATATTCTTGGTGAGAGGAAGCTTCTCAGCGGCATGGTGACTCACCTGTCTATTTCACACATCAGGATCAAGTCAACAATACAGCGTAAGATGACTTTTACCACCCACATTAGTATAATAGCATCAACTATTAACTACTGTATATGCTTGTTTATCTCAATTTTTGCAAATAATTGTTGCAGATGTTGTTGCATTGCTTCGCTCCACATAGTCTAGGTATTATTGCATCTAGCAGAGATGCAGTTGTTGGGAGATTGCCCTTAGAGGGGCAGTTTTGAAATTTTTGTTTTAGTAAACTAGACCGGTGTTTCAAGCTTACATTATTTGCCATTTATAATGTAGCATTCATCTTTTAAGTGGATCTTATCTGTTAAAGAAACATCTTTAGAGCACTACATCATCTGTTTGTAGGAGCCCGTTGAACAGAATATTGACTGTTCCACGATTAGACAATCTGGTTATGGACCTTTTTGCGTTGAACAGATTTGTTCTTCTTTTTTATGCTAGATATATCATCTTAGTAGAGAGGTAAACTGAGGCCTCTGTAAACTATGGTGATAAATCTTCTCAATTCCACTGACTTATATTATGTAATTCAGTAAGGATGCTATATGTCAGCAATCGGCAGATCCTTTCTTTCTTTTTTTTTTTTTGCTGTCCTATGTTTGAGAAGAATTACAGTTGGACCACTTTTCGTGCTTAAGGGGATTTCTTAAACCTCCCCATATATTCTACAACTCAACTAATGGTTTCAAGTGCCAGTAAAATGCTTGAGGAAACATAAGAACAATAAAGAGATTGTTTGGGAAAGGGTTGGATGTTTCAGAAACATTTATATATTGCTCCATCGGTTGCCTTTATCGCATGTTGACCTTGAGATTGCAGTTGCACGACCTTTAAAATTGCCACCTGGCGCATTGGAATTAGGCATCATAATGGCGTATGGTTGTTTTAAACTATTTTAGAAGGCTTCTATGGATCCAAGGGAGAAGCTTGCATGGAAGCGTGACATTTCAATTCTCTCAACTGGCTTCCCTCTCTGGTTCTGCCTTTCAATGAATAATTCATGTCTTAGTTTTGGCTGCCTGTTGACTCAATTTGTAAAGATGCAACTTATTTGTCACTTGTCACACATATTGGTTGAAGCACACTAGATAAACCTGCCTGACACAGTGAAATTTGGCATCATAATGGCGTATGATTGGCTTTTTTACCTCTATAATTTTGCCAGTGTCCCTGTTACCTCTTGTGTGGAACTTCTGTATCTATTTGAACTGCCATGGAACTGTCTGGAAAAAAACTGGTCTTGTTTGGCAGAGGTTTTTGTTTCTTAGGTATCTGTCATAGATCAATAGCATATAGCATTGAGGGGCCGCACTTTAATCCCCTCCACAACAGCCGTAGCCGACTTGTGTCCGTCTTTAAAACTTTTTAGTGCAGCCTTTGATTTGCAGGAACATTGCAAAGAAGATTGTACAAATTGTACAAGCTGATTATATTTGATGGTAATTTAATTTTGATATCCTTTTTGTTCCTGTAGTGGCGTTGACAGGTTTGATTGATATATGAATGAATGCAGAAGCTCCATACACATGCATGAGAAAAGAGGAGCGAAACAATCAACCAACACTTGATTAACGACTATGTAAGTGGAATTTTGCTTCCAAGTCTCAACTATTTTATTTACTACGTGTAATTAGGTTTCTTGATTCCTTTCTCTTATGCATTGTTCATTTTGTAGTACTGTTTGATTGATAGCTTGTGTATAACGTGGGTCTCATGATCTGGGGTGTCTTATCTCTACTATGGGTTGGTAATCTCAGATTGCATTGGGCCGCTTTCTAAGAACAACCCATGACCTCACTGAAATCCTGCAATGTCTAGAATTAGAGGTCTCAATTGGGTCGTACGATGTAGATTAGGATGGCCACTCATGGTCTAGCTCAGCCAATCATACTGTGGATTGTGTTTGGCATAGGCCAATCCTAAACTGTTTGTGACGATAGGGTTCGCAGTGAAGCAAAAGCTGATTTTGTTCGCCCCAGCTCTCTTCATTATTTGCCTCACAATGAGATGAAGGAAGATAAGTTATGTATCGAACGGTCTAACTAGGAGGATATTTAATCCTTAGGGAAATGAATCAGCAAGACTCACCAGTGAAACAATTTTGTCACCTGAGTTTGAACTTGGCTATACTGTGTGGGCCACAAAAGGGCTGCCCAAATGTGCGAGCAGCCTGACCATTTTTGTATACTGGACTAATATGTTGGGCTGGACACGCATGCTTCCAGGCCCAACATGACTTTTTAATAGATTTGTTCATTAATCATCCTTATAAATATTAAATAATTTAAACTTTTAATAAAAAAGTCATAATTTTTTTTTAAAAAAATATAGCAAATCCTTATAACAACTAAGTTTATCCTAATAAATAGGTTAGACTATTTATATACTTTTACACCATTAAAAATAATTTTCAATTGTATAATAATTTATATTTAAATCTATTTTATTTTTTTAATCTTTGGATTTCTCTTATTTGTTTTAGTTTTATATTAAATATTTATTGGTAGTGTAAGTAATAAATATATAACAAATCTGTGTTGAGTAAAATCTTTTAAATAGGTTTAATAAATTCGTATCTAGTTTATAGCTGTGCTGGCTAAACATAGTGGTCCAGCTAAAATTTTTAGAAGTTCTGCCCAAGCATTATCCATAGGCACACTTTATGGAATAAGAGAGTATATATTAATTAATGTTGTTATAAACCTTTTTAGTCTTGCGCCTATGAGGAATTTTTGTAACACATTCGGTGTGAAATTATTTTTTATGTGGAGTGGAAATAATAAATTTAAAATATTTAAATAATATTATCATATGAAGACATTTTAATGAAAAAAATAATCAGATTAGACTAAGCACAACTAACAGTATTATACATTCTCCATTATATATGCATGATTCTATGTTCAAACACTGATGCAAACTAGGAAACAGGTGTATTTCTTTCAATATAATAATGCAGTTGGAAGATTAGCAAGCTAAAATGGACCCAAGACAACCGAAACTCAGATTATACTTATGGCTTGGTCTCTGCTAATTAAACCCATCAATATATATATATGTTGATCCCAGACCAAGTCATCATATATCACATCCTACATGTTTAGTCTCCTACTAATTAGTTAGTAGGCTTAGAGTGATGCGGGTATGCCTCCTCACCTTGAGCACATCACACTGCGCTATCCGGGTCGTTTTCCACATCAATCAATGTGATATGGGCCCCGCAATAAATGTGTCCTGGTCGGGCAGATGCGACGGTGGTTCCCTTACCAGTCGGTACCTCGACCGCTGCTCCTTGGCCACAACAAACAAAGAACAATAAAGAAATGGGGGAGGCGGCATGCAATGCAATGCATGCATATGAGTGTGAAAGGAGTGATAGAGGCGAGTCCGGTTTGGAATTTAATGGTGCGGAAATGAATGAGAGCGTTGGTTGGCGATGGGGAGCGTCGTACGACGCTCTCGACCGCCACCGTGGTGTGACAGCAACAGGACGGCAGCGGATCCCGGAGGCTGTCGCCTCGTAGTTATCCGGCGGTCCACCACCACTCTTACCCTGTCGGCTGCCGCTGCACGTCAACCACCGGCCCAGCCATCAGATCGAATAAAAAAGGTGTACAAGCGCAGTATTTGCTTCTGCCATCGGTCGACCTCCATGTGACTCACTGCTGTCTATAGTCATAAAAATTTGGAAGTATATGTATATATTAACTAGTTCAACGAATCCGATTCTTAATTATTAAGCTAAAAAGAAAATCAATTCCATCCAATTTTTGATGATTTTGCTGGTTCTTGATTCGATCTAATCATGCTATTTACTTTTTAATAGTACATTTGTTCATTTTGTTGAGGTAGGTATTAATGGAGACTCAAAGACTTCCATATATATCTTCCTATTTGGTTACAATATGAGATGATAGTGTGGAGTGAAATGGATGACAATGGTCCATTTTTTATAATTTCTTTCAATATTCGGAAGGACAATTTCAGTGAAACAAGTCATTTCAAGAAATTAACTTATTGATAATTGGACTGAATAAAACGAGCAAAAGAATCAGGTCTAAGGGATTGTGCAAACCCAGTCAGGCCAAATTGATCGAATAAACTAAATACTAAACTGAGTATGTTAGATATATCAGGAAATTAAATGAGTTGAATATACTAGGTAAATTAAATGAACGAAGTCAGTGAAATATAAAATGAATCAAGCTACTAGGTGTAACATTCTATTATTATAATTAAATAAGAGTAGGTGGTCCATTGCAATCTAGTATCAAACACTAAAAGCTAAAACTCAATTCTTTCTAACCCTTATTTCTTCAATGCTTCCTAGCTACTCCTTTATCAATTCCAAAAACAACTATTTTGGTGTGTTAAATAGTCATTTCGTAAATTAAGAAATATCTTTTTTTCACGAGGCAAAAGTAAAATAAATAGTTCAATTTTATTAATTCAGTCGGTGCAATGCAATTGTCTTGCAAACACTAATAAGAAACAAATGGGAGGGACATATCTCCTTATTTATTTATTTATTTATTTATTTATTATTATTATTATTATTATTATTATTATTATTATTTTATCTTAGGTAATAGTGCAACAATAGGCGTCTTCTTAGTTTCTCAAGCATAAGGATCGATTCCTACTTTTGACGAATTAACGGATGGATTTTTTTTAATGGGCGAACCTAAAAACGCTGGGCTGATGAGCCGATTGTTACAAGCACTTCTCGATTTATCTTGATGGATAATGGAAAACTTCTATGGGATTGATCATCCAAGATTAATCAACATAAAAGATGAATATTTGGAGTCGATTAAAAAAAAAAAGGGTCTCATTACAAGATAATGGACGAGAGTACATATGATTAGCTAGCTAGCCAGCTCAGTGTGCCCTACCTTGTCTTTGTCTCTCGGCTTCCAGTCTAATGTTTGTAATAATTGAGTCTTACTGACTGATTTTGGGTGCTCCAAGTGTGCATCTTCCATTGCTCTCTTTCTTCTTCCTTCTTAGAAGGAAGCAACTTAGGTAGGGCACAGATTACATAGAACAAGTACTGTACCACCTTTTTGTTAGATTTTGTGGCATTTGGAGCTCTGAACATGCCAGTAGTAGTTCAACAGAAAGCTTGGGGGAGTGCCAAACAACTCCGGTACTGTTTGATAAAGAAGATTGTACCGCCTCTATTTTTTTTTTTTACTTTTCCCTAAAAGTTGATTGCATTTGAGAACGATGAGGTTGCTGATTAAATCTGTTTGATAGAAATGAAGCTAATGATGGTGTCAGATTCTCTCCAGAGGATGAATGATTACCTCTCAGAAGATTACTGTCATTCTTAGTTGTTACGAACCCAAAGAAGAAGAAAAAAAGGACTCAAAGCTAGTACTCTTGGGTATCACTTGATGCTCAAGCCAAGATTTTAGTCGCAAAATATTCAGTATTTAGTAGTATTTAGTTTGATGAAGATGAAGAATTTTAGTATTTAGAATTGGACTTGCCCTTGAGGTAACATCGCTTTAAGATTCTTCTTAGATCAAGATATGATACAAATTACAGTTTTGCATTGAGTTGCTGGCTGCCTTAAATGGAAGAAGTTGGTTGTGGGGGAATGAAGATAATTAATAGAGTAGAAACATGTTGGATATACACTAATGATCTTCCAATCATTGAAGTTATCAGGTTGATGGATCATTTTCTCCAGAGATTTATAACTTCTTGGTTAGTCTTTTCAATTGTTGTTATCTCTTGTAATAAGAATGATACTTGGGGTAGAATTTCTTGGTGAATATCTTTGATGAGATATTTGATAGATTTGTCGAAGATAACCCCAAACACTTACAACCTAGCTTATCCTTGGGATAATCTATTGCATTTGAGTCTTGATATTCTTTGATTGGGAAAAAATCACTGCCTTTTCATGAATGTGAGAGTTTTGTGGGTTGCATCCATGCATGAAGAGAGCCTCAAAGCTATTGACTTCCTTTATTCTTTCTTTAGGGTATTGATTGAGATGTTCCTTTGATGGAGGTTGCCCTAGACGGGTCCAAATGAATAGGCTGCTAGATGGATCCATCAAAGGTTTATTACTGTAGCAGTTATTCCGATGGATTTTGCTCTAGTGCAATTTGTCGGTTGATGAGCAATTGGCTAAATCTGTAGTTCAGAATCATAACATCATCCAATAATTGTTTGGAGAGTTATGCTCTGGTAATGTCGTTATCGTGTGACTTGATGGTTATAGGTTTGAGTCGCAAATAGAGTCTCTTATAGTGTAGGATAAAATTATGTACAATAAATTTAATGTGGTATAATTTTTCCTCGAGATCTATATTGACGGAAGCTTCGTGAGCCAGACTATCCTTTAGGCTCTGTTACCTTCGAAGTGCAGATGGAGGAGGAAAAGGAATCACTATGGGAAAAAAAACACCCTTAGATGGAAGTAAAAAGAAAGAGAAAGATGACAGGAAGGAATCCAAAAGGAAAGCTTGCGGAAACGAAGGAGTAGGAAATAAATGAAAATGACGAAGTCACTTGCCTGAGCAAGGCTGCCCTCATGGGACTACGTGAGGTGGCCATGTTGCCACCTTGCACGAGGTGCGGCGTGCGGGGGTGGCTGTGATTTTGCCATACTTGAGGTTTCAGTCGCCTCACACGGTTGTGCCGTGCTATTAGCTGCCTCGTGCGAGGCACAACTGCCTCGTGCGGCCGTGCAGTGCTGCCCTTGTTGTGGGGGTTGCCGCTTCGTGCGAGGTGCAGCCGCGTGAGGTGGTTGTACGGTCTGCCCCGTGCGAGGAGCAATCGACTCACGTAGTTCCGCGATGCTGCTCTGCGATGGGCACGACCGCCTCATGGGGCTGCATGGTTCTGCCTGTGCGAGGAGTCCGTGTCGGGCTCGTCGTGCAAATTCGCTAATCATAAGCTAACTATGGTTGGCGCGTGTAGATATGATGGGGAAAAGCTTTCCGTCCAATTTGGATGAAAAAATAAACTCTAAAAAGTGATCTGCAGATGAATTCTTAAATCCAACCGTCCATTAATGGTGGAAAGGGTAAGTAATCCATCCTTCTTTACATGGAAAATTTTCTATAATTTTTTGAATCCGTTCTTCCAAATAAACAGGTCATTAGAGTTGTGCTCGGTGCCACCAAAGCTTCAGACTAGGTTGAACCGAGTCTCTCTCTCTACCAATGGGAATCTTCCCAAGAGCAGCAGTTAAAGTTATCATCATCCTTCAAAGGGCAAAATTCAGACTCAATCCATTTTTCAAATTAACCAAATGCGTTTAAATTTTCAAAGCCAAAAGCCAAGAAAACCCCTATCTAGAGAAGAAACCCCACCAAACTTTCCTGCAAGGCTTGTCAGGCCAAGCAAATGGGTCGCCAAGCATGCACAGATGCCTGCCACAGTTGGGCATCTGCATGGCATGCAATTCCAAGGGCAAAGATGAGGTGAGCAAAAAGAAGTCTGTGGCCTACTTAACATGCAAAACATATGATGTTTGCAGCCTTAAGAGTTAGATTCCCTTCATGATATGATCTTCAATGGAGGTTTCATGACTTTCGTTGAAACAACAACAAAACGAAAAGTGATTCCTGTTGGAAGTGATTTGCTTTTGCTATTTTCATTAGATGAAGACAAATAATCTTTGAAATTTTGTCCCAATGGGACAAGAAAAGCATATAGGTGTCCCAGTTTTTTATTTCTTTTCAGTGAAATCAATCTGTCAAAAAACTGCCGTCGCATTATAAAATTAGATACTATATTTTATTTTCATTTTACCTTTCACACTGTCTCCTTATTTATCTTTCACAAGCTGAATGAAAATTTTATAACATAAAACATAAAGTCAGTGCGACTCTCAACACCCATCTCATTTTCTGCCTTGTTGCTTCTTACACGTTGCCTCTCCTATTCAAATCACTTTTTGAAACATATCAAATCACACTCTGGCCCTACATCGCAATATGATTTAGTGTTCATATTTAAAAAGGCAGAAAAAAAGTTTTCAGGACTGTGTTATAATTTCGCTTTATATCAGCTGCCTTGTGAGTGGACCCGTGTTATTTTTGATGCAACTACGTATGTCAAGGGTCTGTCGAATCTATCCATATGAGTTGATTGAGGTTGCCATGTCAATCATCCACCAT
>JBBMJZ010384558.1:0-15548 GCA_037833815.1 Zingiber zerumbet | reverse complement strand
TGGACATTGGGTTCGATAATGTCCTTTTTGATTACACAAGAAGCACACTATGTGCTCTTGCTCTTTTTTATCGTAGGGCCGGTCTCTTTAGGCTTCTCCTTGCCCTCAGGTGCCCCTTGACCCTTCTTCTTAGCTAATTTAGGACACTTGCTCTTGGAAAAGACGCAGCTAGCGAGAAAGACAATATGAAAGAGAGTCGACGGGCTCGGTGCGTTCGAGGGACGGGGCACTGCGAAAGAGTACGCTAGCGGACGAGAAGGAGACCACATTTCCGAAGGACGAGAAGCTTGAGCGGAAGACTGCTCGAAGGTCAGAAAATGAGTTCAGGTGAACTTTATTTTGGATGGCCGAAATCACCCAAGCAAGTGGAACCGGAACGGAAGACCCGGACCAATGTGCACGGAACCGAAGCCGAAGATCGGGACCGAAAGTCAACAAGAAGTTGTCTTTCTTGATCCAGACACTCGTAGTCCGGGTGCTCGAAACCCTTCCGGGCGTTCGGACCAGGAACTTCATCCAAACGTGATGTGGGACGTTCCATTGCGATGGGGATAAGAGTTTATCCCCCTTCAGATGCCTGAAACCCTTCCAAGCGCCTCTACCAGGGCTATAAATACTGCTCTGGTCCCAGTAGCTCATAACAACACTTGTAATTGATTCCAATTGATTTTAGCTTTGTAGTTGTGAGATTTGACTGTGAGGCTTCCCCCTAGAGGAGATTTTAGTGATCTTTCAACTTCCTTGAATTAGTAATTTCCTAATTGCAAACCAAGTAACTCTTATTGTGTCTCTTCTTTCTTTAATTAGTTTTTTAATCCTTTTATGCAAGTGTTAGTTTAATCAAACCGGTAAAGTTCGAGAAAGGTTTGGTTCTTTATTGCGCATGCTATTCAACCCCCCTCTAGCCGACCGCTAAGGGAGCTACATCTGATTTGGTCGAACAATGGGATCATTGTAGTATCTCTCAATATCCTTCTAGGAGATAGTACGATGGAAGCTTCTGTTGTCTTGGTAGGGATATGTATGCTCTGTTAAGGTATGACGTCAGAGGTATTTTCCCGGCATGTCCTTTCATAGGATAAATGGGAGAACGTGTCCACATCTCGAGAGAAGTGGCACGTCGCACACTAGGGAATTATATAAAGGGGGTCTATATACCGACAGAGGTACACACTATTCATGATTCACGCATGTGTCTACTGTTACTCCATATGTTTCCTCTTTCCGATGACTGACTTGAGTGTCGGAGGGCCAACGTCGGGACCCTTTCATTGGCTCGACACTGACGTTTTTTGTGTTGCAGAGCCGAGCGGAGTCTGCATCCAGTCAACTCGGAAGCCACATCCTCACCTTACTATCTCCATGATTTTCGGACAGGATCAGACCTAAAATACTATCACCTCTTATATCAATATCATTTCTAGACAAAAGAATTTGATGTTTATACCTATTGTAATGTTTGATGGTACCAAGAAGGTGTTACCTATCTCCGGAGGAGAAGTTAAGCAAGTTATTGAAAAAGGGAAGAAAGCCTCACAAAAATGACATACCGGAAATATATCCGTTTGATGAACAATTAACAAAGAATTTGATACTCACCTCTCCAATCAAAATAAAAAACAAGTATTTTGTATTTAATTATGTCTTGTGAAGTTGAATTCATGCAAACTATTCCATTCAGCTAACAAAAACGTAACATATTTAGATTATATTTTTAATTCCTTGTCGACAGGTACATGAAAGTGCACCTGTTGCACAGATAGAGATATATATCTACCACATGATCAGCCAAGATGCATGCTGATCTTATCCTTAAGGAGCATTCAGATAACGTAGATACAATTCTCAGGTTTACAGTTTAATTAATTAGGGTTTAGGGATCCCACGTCTCGAAGCTGCCAGTAACGAAGTCGTAGTGTGCGCCGATCAACTTCAAGCTCTTCTTCTCCAGGCCCTCCGTGACGAAGGGGTAGGTCTTGAGGTTGGCCAGGGACACGTTCACAGCCTCCTGCACTTGGTGAGGTCTAGTCAGTTTCGGGCTAGCTGTTGAATTAATTACTTTAAGGGGAATTGAAAGAGGAGAGGATGGTACCTTCTCGCACTTGGTGCACTGCTCGTCCAACGGCAGGTGAGAGTGCTCCGCCTTCACCTTCTTCATCGCCGGCAAGCCGATCTTCACCCAGTCCTCAATGAAGGCGCTGTCCAAGAGGATCGATCGATCGATCAGACGAGCAGGCAACAAATAATTAACATGAAGTATGTACGTACTCAAGTTCCTTACGTGCTGGTGGAGCCGTCTTCCTTGAGGGACATGAGCCCTTTGATTCCTCCGCACCGGCTGTGGCCGATCACCAATATGTTTTGCACCTGTACAACATCGATCATCATGGGATCATGCGCTCTCTCTATATATATATATATATTCTAACAAATGGTCAATCGTAATTTTTATCCAATCTTATAGAATTAGAATTGCTCATTTTTGTTTGATTTAATGGAAAAAGAATCGAATAAGTTTGTGATTTTTGTTCTATCACTGAATAGAAAGGAAAGATAAATAAAAGTTTATTATTTAACTTCCCAAAATATCTAATTTTGATGGCTAATACTTTATAACTAATTCCAATTGTATAGGAATAACGATCAATTTTAGCTCAAATTATTTGTAAGGAAACTCCCCCCTCTTTGATCAATTTTTCCCATGCACATTCATTGCTCGAGCTAGAGACCTTATACCAGGTGGGGACAATGAATAATATTATTTTTGATCTTAGCCAAAAAATCAAGAAAAGTATGTTTTTTTAATATTGTCAGTCTAATGTATTTATAAAAACTTCTCTATTAACAGTGTTGTCGCAGCTGAGTCTCAAATTTTAAATAATTGATTAATATATTTATGAAAATTACTAATTTTGAGTATAATTAGTAAAAGTAAGATCCTTAATAAAATAGTAATATATATATATATATATAAAATTAATTAATTAATTAACAGAGTGCAGACCTTGAGATGGATGACGGCATACTCAATGGCGGACCCGACTCCGGAGTACTTCACCTGAGCGACCAAAGCACGCGCGTATTATAATAAGCACGATCGGAGAGACGTACGGCCGGCCGGAGGAGAAAATTATATAATTAAGAAGGTTACTTACTGGGTCGTAGGGAGCGACCATGTTGGCGATGTTGCGGATGGTGAAGGCTTCGCCGGGCTGGAAGTTGAGCACCACCGACGGGCACACGCGCGAGTCGGCGCACGCGAAAACCATGAACTGCACAGTGCCGTTATCCGCCCTAGATCGTTAGATCGATCGATCGGAGATATTCACGTACGAATTTAAACTGACCAGAGTTAATTGGATAAGATGGGAAAATTAATTAATTAAACCTTGGGGCTCTGCCCTTCCTTGAGCTCGCCAAACAGATCAGCCTTCTTGCTGCATGGAGCCGATGAATAATTAAGTACTGCTGCCTATGCAAAAGAGATAGAGAGAGAGAGAGAGATGAACTGGGACTTACTCGTAGACCTCGTTCTTGAACTGCTCGAATCCGGATTTTATGCGCTCGATGGCCTCCATCTCCTGCGAGTTTGGAGAATGAATTTATAAGGTGTTTTATTATCCTTTTTTTTTTTTGAAAGATAATATATACGTTTAATTACCAGAAGATTTCTTGCGGTTGGCTAATTTGGAGCTCCAATCTATTATTTTATCAAGTTTTATGAAACGAAATATTGTAGAAAATTGCTCCAATTGTTAATTATTATTATTATTATTATTATTAGTTTTTGGCATTATTATAACTAGCAGTATCGTGTTTGTCTCTTCCGAGACTTACTAAAATTTTTATACAATTGTAGTAGCTAGCCGATCCGGCTCTAAAAGCACTGATTCATTACCAGCGTGGCGGCGGTGGGGGCGGCGAACACCGGAGCGTTCCTGATGAGACGAGGAAACGAAGGCAAAGAAGAAGAAGAAGAAGAAACTGCCTTTTTAGCGCTGGGGTTGCTGTTAAGGTTGCAGAGGACGACCGAGGTGGAGGAGGAGGAGGAGGAGGAAGAAGTGATCTTGTTGTTAGTGGCGGAGACGAGGAGGAGTGGGCTGTGAAGCGCGGCGGTCGACATTGTGCGGCAATCGGAGTGACGGGTGGGGCATTATATACAGCGTCGACGGCGTCGCGGCGACAAATAATATCTCAAGGATTGTGGACAATGAGGCTGATGAGGTGAGGTGAGATGTGGCTGGACGGCGTCGTTGGCCGCTCCGCCACTTGCTGGGGATGAGGTTTCCCGATAGCTTCGGCCCTTGTAACCAACCATGCCCTTTGTGGCGTCTGCTGCTTCATATCCAATTCTTTATGGTGGATACATTTTTATTATAATAATATATAAGCATAGAATCATATGTGTGCTACGAAATATCCTAGAACCATTTTCAGATTTTTTTTCACTTCTGAAAAATTTTAGAACCAAGCATTATATATAATTTATCTATGTTGATTAACTTAATAGCTATCTAATAACTTTTTTTAGACTATATATATATATATATATATTAGGACTGTAAGGGATTTTGCTAGCAACTTGAGATTGAAAAGTGGTAACAAAGAAGGTGCGGTTGCTGGATGGATGATCGATCCCGACTAGTCGTCCATTTGAGCAGACGACTGTGGATTTTTCGTCGAGATGGCATTTGAAGAAGTTGCTGAGAAGTTTTTGGTTAGTCATGCAGATTAAAAGGAAGTTGTGAACAAACAAAAAATATTTGGATGAGTTTGAAGTGTAGAGATTGTATATGTATATATAGGGTGGCGTGGCCAAGAGTGTGCTCATCTTTACGACATGGTTAGGACATTATTAGTAATGGGGCGTGCACTCTGTTGTCTCCATGCATTACATATTACAGAAGAGATTATTACTATGTATTTATTTTTAAAATTATAAGAAAAAATAGGAGAGCAAAAGATGTGGACTTTAAGAGATACTTCTTATTGTTTACAACAAAAAATTGTAAAAAAGCAACAAAATTTAACTTATTTGAGAAGGAAAAGTAAAAAAATAAAAATATTGTTCTCATCCAAAAATCACATGTAAAAAAATATGAATCACTTGACTTTGACTATCAAATTTAGTCATATCAGTTGCTGCTCAGGTTAAATAATCTATACAATTGAATCAAGTTAATAGGATCAATCAAATTGACTTGGCCATTCAAAAAAGAGTTCACCGTATTGACCCTGTTTGGGCATTTGCGAGTATGATAAAAAAGGGAAAAGTTATGAAGCATACACTCTAGCTATATCCTTTTAAGGAAAAGGAAGGCCAGAAGCCTACCGTATTTATTGGTGGAACAAGCAGTAAACAATCCTTTAAAACTTGGTGTTCTATTTACTTGGGAGCAAGTGTAATAGGGCAAATGGAGAATGCAATGCGCCTTGCTGCAAATGCCAGCATGAACCGCTCGTCCTCTGTCAACGATCTTTCAATTACCTTAACGGTTGTCCTATCCTGCAAATTTTATCATCAACGACATGAAGTAGCTGAGGAAGTATTCCGATTTCTGTTTTGATTAGCTTTAACAATAGATGAATGGAACTACAAAAGTGCTTAACCCCTTGCAACAAGGAACTGAATCTATGCAACATATAAAAATTATATGCATTAAAGTGCTCAAAAAGAAAAGAATCAGATGATAAGAGCATTCGGATGGTTAAAGCCCAAGAAAATCCCATATGAAGACTACCTTGATCTGTAGGTGCAAAGGAGAAGGTCTGATCCTAGCTATGTCACCAACCCTGATGACATTGTTAACATTCCCACGTTCATCAGATTCGACAGGCAATGCTGTTGAGTGTCTCCATTGTCCATTAACAATGAACTTATAATGATATCTGAGAAAACACAAACTTATCAAGCAATTGAACATTTCAAGTAAAAAAAAAAAAAGAAGCAAAAATATATGGGTATCGTAGTCATAAAATATTAGCTTTCTGAAACTCAAAAGTTTTCATTATTTTTTTTGAATTTAATATTAATTTTTTTTAGAAATAATTTTATCAAATTAATTGGATAGATAAGGTTTAGATTTTATTCTAATAATGGATGAATATTATCTAATTATCTATCCAGTTTAATATGGACAAGCAACAATTTATTTCTACTTGATGTCAGCAGAGAGGCTGTCACCATTGTATCTTGGGGTAATAGTTCTACAATATCCTGTATGAAGATCAGAATCTTGCCTTAGCACAATTTTCTTAGATCTGGATTTTATCTTCTTCATCTTTTTATTTACATAAATTTTCCATATTTAATTTAATGAAATTATTGTCTAATAATTTTCTGTTATTTATAGAATCAGATTTAGATATTTACATTGTCGACATCTAGCATAAAGCATGAAACAGATTTTTCAAAGGTTGTGTGCCTATAAGAGCACTCATCAAGAAACAAAATACTCAATTAATAAAGAACATGAAACATACTTTCCATGTCGAAGTCTATGTTCAACTTCAAATTTTGATCCACCCTTGTAAACAGCCTTAATATTATCTTTCCAATTGTTAGTGAAGTCCCCAACCAAGCACACCTCGTCACCCTGCAATCAATTTATGTTTGAATTGGGGTAATTAAGCAGAGTTATAGTTCATTCCACATAATAATTAAGAAAAATACAGGCACATAGGAAGGCAATGTCTGCCGCTCATGTCAAGAAGTGGCCTACCTCACCACACCCGTTGCTCCATACAAAATTGACAGCATGTGTGGGAGGTCCTCCTTGATTTCCATTTTCTACCATTGCAATAAGATCCCAAGTGGCCCAAACAATTGCTGCTCTGGAATCAAACGTAACATGTATAAGGCTTTAGAATCACAACAGACAGAAATACTTTATATGCATAAGCAACTGGAGCACATGATGCTGAATTGCTCCCAAATTCTTATTCATAATCTTTAGTTTGAATCCTTTAAAACGACAACTGAAAAAAGAGAATTCATTGGAATGGTAGTTTTCCAAATATTTACCTATCAGGTCTACATGGGTGCAATCCGGTGACAAAGTTATGTGCAGCATGGAGAGCAGTATCTTGAATCCAGTGTAAATAGGCAATCACACAGGCTGGTGATCTGTCAAATCCTGTCGTACATGTAACAAATATTCGGAAGTTTTTCCTCAGAAGTCTTAGTAAAAGACCTACGCAGAATGGAAGTTTCTTTCTCAGGTCTAGAGAGTCCACTTCTCTGCAAAATGTCACACAAAATACATCAAAGACTTAGGGGAATAAAATAAAAGGTTAAAAACCTCTATAAATTTTTTGAAAACCTTGCTAAATGCACAGATTAATCTAACAAAGCATCATGCTGTAACAGATTGTCGAGAGTAACGAAATATGTTACAATGTTTAAGTAAAATATCGAAGTTGAAACTCTTTAGATCATCACTTGTTCATGTTTATACATATCATATGCATTCAGACATAAAAACTCTTCATGGGAGGAGACCAAATCACATGAAGGTTTAAAGTTGATAAGCATGCTAACTTAGCACGTACCTTATAGGATAGTTAACCATTAATATGTTGTTTTGACGACAGAAGTCATTGATGGATGCTGAATTGATTCCCCAATTAGCACGCTCAATGTCACTTTGGAAATTTAGAACAGCAGTGATGCCCTGAGGAGGCATCCAAATATTATTATTTATTGTAAATTTTTTAAAAAAAAATCCACCTAAAGTGCCTAGGCAGCGGAGCAGCAAAACCCAAGCACTGGCAATAGCCTTGGCCGCCAGGGCCTCTCTTATTAGTAATGTTGCCCAAATGCACATGCAAACACCCCCAAATTGTTTGAATAGAAACTATTTCAGATGAAAGAAACCAATATAACAAAGCATTATGATGAACAAAATATTCCATGCAGAGCTTATGTCAGTAAAAACAAGATTCTCGATAAACAAGACAACTATGGTTTTTGGCAATTCAAATAGAAAGATGAATCATGGTAGAAGAATAATCAAAGATAAACAGCATAAATTAAAAAATAATAATAATAATAACAAGTTATACATCTCATCTCAAAAGAACTAAACAAAAGAGCCAGACAGTGCAGGCCTAACATTCCAAAAAGAGAGAATTAGATCTCCAGTCATCTTGCTCATGCACCTCTACTGGTGGTCCTACACAGAGCCCTTTTATCTCATCCCTGCGTATCTGAATATAACCCTCAGAATATCCGTATAGGAAAACAGTGTTTGTGTTAGTGTCCATGAAATCAAGATGTCCTTGAAGACACTTCCCTACCCAAATACACTTTTCCTGAGCTTCTAACGCTACTATGCAAAACCAAACTGGATACAATAAACTGATATCCTCATAGTTTGTTTTAAAAGCATTCACAAGGTTTGGCCCATGTGGATTATACCCCAATTTATGTTTATTTTTTATTAATTGAATGCAAAAGCTTACTTTATCTGAATGAACCAGATTGGAACCCTATTATTGACAGCCAGAACCTTGTTTCATGGATTTCGAAATCTTGTTACAAAAAAATACTCTGCTCCTTGTGTACCTAATTTCATTTTTCATATATAACAATTTGATTGTTAATCTTTTTTTTTAAAAAAAAAAATCAAATAGACTATCCTGGTGACGAGCCTAATTTGTTTGTCATTGAGTGATCTCCTAAACACTAATGTTATGGAACGAAACACCAGATCAACAGGGAAATATTTAATTTACAGCATTTAATCACTTTATCAGTGAAGAAATCTATATAATTATCAACTAACTGGGATAGTAAACTCATTATGCTTGGATGGACTTGCAACAAAATTCTACATTAGCACATGTGACACAAACACAGGATGACATTTAGTTCTTTAAATTGAATTTAACATTAACTTAAACTAAGGATAAAAATTAAATGTCAACTTAGACCTGACAAAATAAAGTATAATTCCGGACATGGTTTGATAAACATCTTGTAATATAGATTGTTAAGCTGGCTAGCATCCTAGAAGATTCACCTAGACTAAAAAAGACAACCCGGTGCACGAAGTTCCCGTGAATGCGAGTCATATGGATGAGTCTATTGAATGTAACCTTACTCTGCATTGCAAGAGACTGTTTCTACGACTCGAACCCGTGACCACCAGGTCACACAACAACAATTTTACCATTACGCCAAGACTCCCTTCTGAATGATATTGCATGAAATGGTATGTCTATACAAACAATAAGATGATGTTCATGGTCTAATGCAAATAAGATATTCTGTGAGCAACACTATTAAAAATTGCTAAATGACTAAAGGAAATGATACGCTTATGCAAACAACGCGGTTTGAAATCTTGTAGCGTGTCGGGCGAAAGGATTGAAACGTATCATTCAAGAAAATAATTGAAACTCGATACCACTTGGCATCAAGGTTCAAAATCTCAAATTGTACCATAGTTTTGGTCTTTGACTAGAAAGATATTGTTCTAGCATCCTGTTGATGCTCCGATGTATGGTGTCAGTGACAAATTAGGTTGACAAATTAGGTTGAAGGAAGAAGGAGATGAAGCACGGGAAGGAGACATTGTTTGTACCGAGCGATATCCAATTTTGATAATTTATCAAAATGATATGTTTCGACTGTTTCGCACGGATGATACAAGATTTAAAACCATGCTATGCTTCTTATGCTTCATCTCCTTCAACTTCAATTCATCACCAGCATCATGCATCGAAATATCGACACAATACTGGAACAATATCTTCCCGTCAAAGATCGAAACTTTGACATGGCTTGAGATTTTGAACCTTGGCAACAATAAATGATGTTGATGGCCTGATGCAAACAACATATTCTGTGAGCAACACTATTAAGAAAAAAACATTGATTCACCCTAGACTCCCAAATGACTAAAGGAAATGATACGCTTATCCAAACAATAAGATGATGTTGCTAGCCTAATGCGAGCAACATATTCTGTGAGTTATGAACAAGAACACACTAGTTTTCTAAATGTCAAGTAACACATCATAGTTAAAATTCATTATCAGTTCTTCAGATGGCCTACTTCACCAATGTAAATTGACATACCACCTAACATTCAGAGAAACTAATGATTGAGAGACTTCACTTGGTCATGACAGACTTGGTTTGTCTGTCAAGCCAAGAACAATGCTATATTACTTAGTATCATCCAGATGAGAATTGACCAGCTTCCCCCAAGCAAGGCTTGGAAATGTTTGTTTGTTTAAAACAAGTATTAGGTCATAAAAATGTAATCAGCGATAGTTTATTATTGGTGGGTTTGTATATATTACTGAGAAGTTTGCATCAAGTATGTCTGTAAATATTCACTATGTTCATTTCAATACCCTTAATGAAGGGGAGCCTTGGCATAACAGTAAAGTTGTTGCCGTATGACCTAGAGGTCATAGGTTCCTAACATTGGCGGGAGCTTCATGCACCGGGCTGTCTTTTTTATTTATTTCAATACCCCTAATGTTTCAAGAAGTTAATGAGCATTGGCAGTTATGATTATGATCATGATGTGTGGAATTAACATCTGAAAGATTATTGTTTTGTTCAATTTTTCATTCTACTAAAACAAATTTTGTAAAGGCATAGAATTTCCAAGTTATGATGGTAACATACAGACAATTAGCACTAAATGAATGACAAGTAAAAAAACAAATTAAGGAAATATTACTTACAATTTTTGCCAGTGCCTGCACATCCTTTTCTGTTTGTATGCATGAACCAACGTATATACTATCTGTAATCTGGACAAAGGTAGAACCGATCACTTATTCAGCAATGAATATCAGAAACAAGGACCTTGATGTTTGAGATGCCAAATTAAATGATTGATGCTAAATTGTTTGTAATTTTAATTTTTATCATTATAAAAATAGAATGCACTTTTTTTGAGGTATCTTAATATCTAAGCGTAACTGTAAGCATATGAAGTTCCATAAATCTTATAGATTACCCTAACTATTTGGGGCTGGCTACATGGTATTTACTGTCCATAAGCTCTATACATATGATATTCTGGTCAAATAGTTGTAATTGACTTTATAGAAGACCAAAAGAATGTATTTTTCACTTATGAATCTTTCAAAGATCAATTTTGCATGACTTAGGTTTTAGATATTTAGCAAGTCAAGGCACAAATTGGCTATAGAAAGATCAATTTTGCATTGTTTCTGTTTCTACGTTTATCAAGAAATTTCAAAGTAATCCTGAATTTTATACAATTTCATAACAGGACAATTTGTTTATCTCTAGAGACAAGCAAATTTATACATTTGTGTCATAGTGAATGTGTATGATTTCTCAGACACAGCTAAGAATGAAACATGGTTATCTTTGTTAGCTAATGGTTTAAACTGAATGGATGGTTACATTCACATATTGATAGGATACGTTGTGGAAAAACTTAAAGGAAATGGATCTACGATGCCTTGGATGTAGCCTAGCGCTGTTGTTCAATTTCTGATTCACGGTGAATAATGGGTATGCTCCTGTTGGAAGAAGAATGGAGTTTGACAATTGCATCTAGCATCTTCTTATACTTGAGAAGGTATGTAGTACTATTGATTTTAACAAGTACTCAGAAGTGAACCATGCATTGTTTCTGTTTCTATATGAATCGACAAAATTAGGTTTTATAACTTTAAGTCACCAGTAATTGAGCACCAGTAAAATTCATGGAATGGCATTAAGCATCTATATAAATGAGGAACAAGTAACAAAGAGACCACTTAACAATGAAAGAAATGGTAATGAATATTTTTTATTACCCTGCTAAACTGCATGCCAAGTGAATGGTTATAATACAACTCGCCTTTTGCTCGATCAAGTGCTTTGATATATTCCTCGAGCGGAAAACTACCATAAGCCCATTCTCCCTGCTCTTCCTCAGAAAGAGTACTTATAAGTTCATGGGCATGTTTAGCTAAAGGGTGGCTATTGCTCTGCAATAGGGAATTAACAGATCCCTGACTGGATAAAAGCATCCATCCTTCTGATTGTAGAAACTTTGCTGAGAATATGGCAAAGCCAGATTTCCCATTGGCCTCAGAACCTGAATACAGATCTTTTGCCAAGACGTTTTTATTCCAAGTAGCAAATGCTACTTGGCCTTTGTTAAACAAGGCATGGTAAACATCACTTGGGTGAAGATGTTGAATTGGGTAAGGAGAAAATGGTCTTTCAAGTACAAGACTAAAAGATCCTTTATTGGTCTTGAGCATCATCCTGGAAGATAAATGACAATCAACAGAAAGAGGTCATCATTAAAAGATTGAAACGTTAGCCTGTTTTGTAACTCAATGTATGATAAACGTTCTTCATACTCTGAACATTCATAGGGATTTTAAAGATAAATTAAAGAGCCATTTTGCTCCTCATCCACAAACAATTTGTTTTGAAGCTCTCATATTACATATGAGATTAAAACATAGAGTAAAGAGAGGATGATGGTGCCCATTCTTCAACTTTCCACATCAGAAAGAAATTTTTTATTTCAGTTAGAATGTCAAGTGAGTAAAATCAGTAGTATAGACAGCATGCGTTATGACTCTGATATAATAATATGACTATGAAAATTCTAGCTTACAAATGAAATAAAGACACAAATCATTATTCCATTAAATTTGTTTACCTACATCTCGTTGAAGTGAAATTTTAGGGACTAGTGTCACAACCCACCAATTTTCAAGCCCAAGAAAACTTCTCGATTCAATAGCCCACCCTCTTAGCCCATGATCTTGACCCATGATCCATTATTCTAAATATTTCAATAGGATCTTCTCAGCATCAAATATTTTATACAAGATTTCTAGACACATAATGTACACCATCGAATCAATATTATCCCAGCTGTCTATTGATAAGGAAGATGCATATAAATGTCTCCTTTATCTTCATTTGTGATCACTCTCAGAACTAAAAAATCTCCCACTTACTAGTCTCTTAAGCCCTCTCAATCCCTTTTAGCTTTTCTAGTGCAAATCACTAGCAAGTTAGACTTATCTACTTTGCGGGGATAAGTTATCTAAGTGTTGCATGAGTGAGTGGGGCTAAAAACAAGCCTATGATACTAGGTTGTGATTCTCTAAAAATATTATCCACCTATGAACTAATTTGATGTTGATCCAAATAAAAGGCATCTTTCCAAGGATATCAATAATTAAACATGCTTTTCATATCAAAAGAAAAATTATGCGCAATTTTAAATTTCTCTAGTGACTAAAACAGTATGAAGAAAATCAGGTGATTATCTATTTTATCCTTGTTAAGTTTCAATATAACATAAACCCATCTCTTGATAAAATATATTCATCTATTAGTAAAAACATGCATGTGAACCAAGTTTTTAAGTGTACATGAAGTTGAACATAAAAAACACGTACATAAAAAGTATATCCAGCTGAATTGGTATCTTTTTTATACCAAACCCAAAGGTGTTTCAATCTTTGAAGGCAATAGGATATACACTGTTATAAAGGATTTAATTCATGTCATGTGGTACACCAATTATGGTTTAAATCCCGAAACATTATGTATGCTTTGATACTCGTA
The DNA here is from genome assembly GCA_037833815.1 of Zingiber zerumbet. NCBI lineage: Eukaryota > Viridiplantae > Streptophyta > Magnoliopsida > Zingiberales > Zingiberaceae > Zingiber > Zingiber zerumbet. Next base: position 1,969 of record JBBMJZ010384558.1, on the reverse strand, counting down.
GAACTATATCTGACAATTTGGTTTCATTTGATGCCAAACGACAAGAAAGAGCTCAACAATAATGAAGTGCAAACAGATGGTAGGATATCATACTCTGCATCCTTGAAGTCCTTTATTTCAGTGAATCCACCACCTTGCGCGTCATTTGCCTTCTTCAATGCGTCACCAACCATTACTATTCGTGATTTTTCCGCATTACCCTTCAAAATGAAAACAAGGGTAAACAACTACGGAAAGAGAAGAAAATAAGAAAAGAAAAGTCCATTTTACGAAGGCAAAGAATGAAAGTAATCCATCGTATCACATCAATGGCTACACGTAGCTTTTGGAAAATGATTTTTAAAAATAATCTAAGATTCCGAAGGATATCATCGCCTTCAAACTATTTCAGTTCCCAAGATCCCACCACAGATAAACAAGAAACAACGCGATTTCCGATGCCTCAACAAGCACTGGAGCGAATCCAAGACAAAGAACGGAATAATACCCCTTTTATGAGCGAGTGGACGAAGATCTTTCCATCCGTGGAGAGCGCGAAACGGATGCCCAACGGCCTATCTAGAGTGACCATGTACTCGTTAAGATTCATCTTATATGGAGTCTCATTAGACATTGCCGAGATCCTAACAAGATTTTTCCTCGCGATCGCCTTCCTCGCGTGGGGCGAGCACTTGGGGAGTCGGACGAGCCAGCCACCACCTCGAATCGAGGACGAGCGATCGCTCCTGCTCCGGCCGCCGAGGGAAGAGGAACATAAGGAGGAGTGAGGGAGCAGGCAGAGGAGCGCCATGGGTACGTAGGCGAGGAAGCGGAGACGGCGGAGGAGGGGGCCGAGGAGGAGAAGGGAGTGGTGGTGGTGGAGACCATAGCCTCGACGGTCACTGATCCATATGCCACGTGGAATCAACTGGAAGGGTGGTGGGCCCCACTCAACGTCTTCGAGTCGAGATAGGCCAACACCACGTGCTTAATGCTTTGCCGTCCATGGGTACAGGGAAAAAATATTTATTTTCCTTTTTATTTGAAATTTATCATGAATAAAAAAACCAAAATAGAAAAATGAATAAATGAGCCGACTTCCAATTTGAATGATAATATTATTAAAATAATTTTAATTCTATTATTTTTTATTGAGAAATTATCGTCCTGAATTAATTTTTTTTTAAATTAATGGTTTACATTAATGGATTTTTTTAAATGCAAAAAAGAATTTTATTTTTAATTAAAAAGATAGAATCACGTCACTTTATAGTTTTCTTTATCAAAATTATCCTTCTAAATTAGAAATAATTTCATGTTTATTTTTTTTTTAAAAAAAATAAGTAAAAACAAACATTACAGAAGGTTTAAGTTAAAATTGCTACTATCAATTCAAAATGAACAAAATACAAATATATATTTTAAAAATAATTTAAGGCAAATTATTATATATTTTATATAAATTTTAAAACATTTTTACCTAAAATATAAATTTCAAATTTTAAAAATGATCAAACAATTATTTTCTACTTAAAATTGAAACTAATTATAATAAATATATCATTTAGATCAAAATTATCATATAATTTTCTCTACACAAACGTAATCGTACTTTTAAATAATTGAACAAAAAAAAATAGCAACTTACTAATTATACTTTTGAAAATGCTCTATAATTAATTTCTATTTTATGCAATATTCTAAATATCCTAATTTTATAAATTTTAAGAAATAACTATATAATAATTTTAACTGCTATCACCCATATGAAAAGTCAGAACGTCTATTATGCAACTGTGTACAGTGGCGGATCTGGGAGAGCGTGTGCTTAAGCACCCTCCTACTTTTGAAAAATTTTACTAATATGTTGTAGTCTGAGAGACAATGAGAATGAGAAGGAAGACGAGCTCGAGTTCCTTATCAGAGCACCCCTTACTTTTTTTTTTTTTTTTTTTTTTTTTGGTAATGAATCTTGCCCCGTTGAAAACCT